>PVKN010038835.1:0-11021 GCA_004027915.1 Capromys pilorides | reverse complement strand
TGACCTTGTGCTTGCCAGGCAGGGGCTGTGCCTCTGAACTATCTCCCCAGCTCTTCCCCATGAGTTTTGTGTTTGTTAACTGACTTAGATCTCACTTTTACCCCAGTTCTTGCTTCTCCACCTCCCGCGAGCTATTTTTCTACCTTATACTGTGAGGATGGTTGCCCCAAGAGAATAGAATCATCAACCAAACACTTGACTGAGATCCGATGAGCGCCCGAGGCACATTAGAACACTGTCACCTCCCTCGCTACCTTGCCAGAGTAATGTCACCACTTCTGGTCGGGCCCTGACACAGAAGATTACGTATAATGCACCCAGGTAAGATTTGCCAAGGAAACTAAAAGAGGAGCAAAATGCAGCAGAAAATGTCCCTTCACCCCAGCGGGATCACTTCAGCTTGTTAGCTGCGCACATGATAGTTCCCATTCCGGGTCTGGTTGCTCTTGTCTCTTAGATACGGATGGTCACTGTGATGCGTAGCTGGTCACTGTGATGCACATTGAATCAACCAATCCCCAGCTGACAAGCCCGTCTACCTCTGTGCTTCCTGCTTGCTTATCCAGTGTAATGCCCAGACCACCAGAGGCCAGGGCCTGGTATTCTTGGAATGATCCCGACCAAGGCCCACTGAGGTAAATGAGTCTGCCTCCGAATCCTGGGTGTTGTGTTGGTGTTTCTCTTTGCTGTTGCACTGCAAGACCCAAAAACTCCACCAGAAGCCTCCTTGAGTAGCCAAAGTCCGTATTGCAGCAGAAGACAAAAGTCAACATAATAACCAAGAGTGCACTTTTCCATCAATAATGAACTCAGCGAGAAAGAATTAGGAAAACAGCACCATGCACAATAGTGTCTAGGAGAATTAGATACTTAGGAACCAGCCTAACCCAGGAAGTGAAAGGTCACTACACGGTAAACCATAGCACTTAAAAAAGATCAAAGAAAACATCAGTAAACGGACAGGGAGAACCAGTACAGCCAAGGGGCCACATTTCCAAAACTGACGCACAGGCTTAACACCATCTCAAGCAGCATACCGACGGCATGCCTCACAGCACTAGAGGAAACAACCCTAAAATTCACGAGAAACCGAAAAGGATCCAGAATAGCAAAAGCAACCCTGAGCAGTTAAGAGCAAAGTGGAAGTCACCACAACCCCAGATGTCCTGTTCTACTACGAAGCCACAAGGACAGAGACAGCACGGTACTGGCCTCAAAGGCGGCCTGTGAATGAATGGAGTAGAGGATGTGGAGCAGCCCCGGCACATGCAGCGGTCTGATCCTCAACAGAGAGCCCAGCCTATGCTGAGGAAAGACAGCCCTTGAGACAAGGCCCTCCCCACTCCCACCCTCCCCCCCAACTCCCAGTGTAGTCCAGGCTGGCCTGGAGCTGACTGTATAGCCTAGGCTCGCCTCAAACTCACAGCAGTCCCGCCTCAGCCTCCCCAGTGCTGGGATTGCAGGTGTGTACCACCACGCCCTGCGCAGGACAGCCTGTTTAATAATGATAATGCAAAACTGGCTAGGAGCATGGAGACAATGGAGTCTTGACCCGCATATCTCTCCACATACTAAAATAAAATAAAAATAGGTCGAAGACCCAAATATTAAAACAGAAATACTCTGCTGGGAGATTTTTGTTTTTTGTCTTTTTGAGACAGGGTCTCTCTATGCAGTTCAGGCTGGCCTTGAGCTAACTTTTGTACCCTGGGCTGGCCTCGAGCTAACTTTTGTACCCTGGGCTGGCCTCGAGCTCACTTTTGTAGCCCGGGCTGGCCTCGAGCTTACACTGATCCTCCTGCCTAAGGCTCCAGAGTGCTGGAACTACAGATGTGCACCACCACAGCTGGCATTCTGGGAGATAAATTTGGAAGAACTCTTGAAGACATAAACAGAGGCAAGGGCTTCCTCATTTGCACCCTGGCTGCACAAGACATAACCTGCAATATACAGGACTGAATGCAATCAGGTGCCACCAAAAGCCTCTTAACATCCACGGAAAACAACCCAAAGAGCGCCATCTGGTCTGTGGGCAGAGAACTGGTGTTGAGATTAGGGTTAGGGTTATGGGTAAGGGTTAGGATTAGGAAAATGGATACACCTGGAAAATGTAACACTACACGGAACAGACCAGACACGCAAGCTTCAATGACTGACACTTGAGTGAGGTGAAGTAGAGGGAGCATCATGAGAGCAGGGCCGGCCTGATAGCTCAGGGGATTAAGGTGCCTGCTTGCTTAGGCAGAGTGCAGTGGCCAGGGTTTGATCCCCGGCATGCTGTGCTGACCCCACCCCCAGGGTGTGCTGAGACAGTGATTGAGACTGGACGTGGTGTCACACACCTGTAATCTCAGTGCTTGGGAGGCTGAAAGCAGGAGAATCACTAGGAGTCTGATCTACGTAGTGAGATCCTGTACACCCTGTACTAAATGCATAAAAAAGAAAAAAAGAAAGAAAGATGGCAGAAGGGACAAGGGATTGGCCTCTTGCAAAGGGAAGTGGACAAAGGCAAGGGGTGAGGATAAGGGGAAGGGGAAATAAATAAAATAAAGATATGCCATGCCCAGGAACCAAATGACCCCAGCCAGCAGATGGTAAGCAAGGCTAGAGCTCCCAAAATAAAAGACCCAACAAAAAGTGGACAACCACAATGAATTTTCCCTAAGAAAGAGAAATATAGATGGCCAACGCATGAAAAAACTGGGTGCTGTCACTGGCCACTAGACAAAAGCAATTAAAACAACACTGGGATCCCATCTTCAGAAAGGCCGTTACCAAGAAATCAAATAGAAACAAATGATGGAGAGGCTGCAGGGAAAGGGAACCCTGGTACATCGTTGGAGGAAACGAAAGCCAGGACAACCGCCAGGGAAATCAGTGCGGACGCGCCTCAGGAAGGTAAACGCAAGGAGATGGCAAGACTCCGTGAGCCTCGGAGCCTCCATGAGCCGCTCAGGAGGGGAGAAACCCACCCACCACACCTCTGCCATCTAGGAGCCTTGAGCTGGAGGAACCCTGTTACCTGGGCCGGTGGGTTCGGTGTGGGCAGCCAGCATGGCAAGCCTCTGGGATGTGGCAACCAGCCCGTCGGGAGGAACCCAGGGTAAACCAACTCTAACAATGGGAAACATTTTGCATACGAACTTTTAATTTATGATCATTTTTATGATATAACTAGACTTTGTTCCTAGGGGGTAAAGGACAAAATCAATAGTTGTCGTAGTTTGTCAGCTTCTAAATTGTGCTTATTTCTAATTGTACTACTGGAGCTACCATGGCATATCTGTTGTAATCAGTGTTCTCCCTCGTGTAACAATATTGGAAAACTCTGGGCTAATAACCTCACCACAGCCCTACACCAAAGGACTGGGGACGGAGCCAAACAGAAACCAACTTTCCACTCTTAATTAATTGGGAAGGTAGGCACCTGTGACAGACACAAACCAACCATCTCCTACACATGGAAGTTATCTCTGAAGTCCAGACTGCTCCTGGAGGGGCCTTGATACTAGTGATAACACCGTCTACCACCAAAACTCACAGGGATCCTTAGAGAGAACAAAATAAAAATTTTTTTTTGAAATAGGAAATGTCAAAATGAAGGGCAAAATGCAATTTCAATCCTCCAGTCCATCCAGAACAAGTCCAGGAAACACTGGCACAGAAGAACTTGGAAGTCCTGCACCTGAAATTTCTGAAAGAATAGCAAATGAGGTGAAGAAACAACTCCAAAACACCTTCCTGGCAAGTACAAGGTCCCAAGTTTGATCCCCAATACCTCAAAACAAAAACAAAAATAAAAACAAAACAACCTCCAGCAGCCTATAGACGAAATCAGATCACAAAAAATCTCTCAGGTTAAAAAGAGAGAGAGAGATAGCTACAGTGACAGCCAAAATGTGAAAGAATTACTGAGCATGCCTAAAGAATACATACATAAAACAATAGAAGATCATAGAATAATGATGGGAATCTTGAATGAACAATATAAGAAAAATTAGAATGCAAGAAGCAGATTTGAACAGATCTAGAAAATTAAGAATTCCAATGAAAGCTGGCAAAACCAGTTGGATGAAAATGAAGATAGACTTTCAGTCCTTGAAGATGGCCTTGCAGCTAGTGACCAGGAAAGGAACGATCTCCTAAAAATAAGGAAGCAGGAAATAACAATTCAATAGCTTAAAGATGATGCAACAAACAAACACAAAACCAATATAAGAATGACAGGTGTCAATGAAAGCAAAAGCCAACACAAAAGCCATAAAAAGACCATTTGCAGAAGTAGGAGCAGAAAATTTCCCAAGCACAGGAAAAGAATGTGACATATAGAACTCCGATTGTCCCTAAACAAAAGGAATCTATGCCTGGACATATGATAATCAGGATCACAGCAATTCAGCACAAGAACACAACCTTAAAATCTGGTGGAGAAAAGAAGCAGATCAGCTATAATGGAAAGCCCGTCAGAATCGGAAGAGATTTACTGACACAAACTGCCAGGTCAAGAAGAGCTTGGAGGGGACTGTTTCAGGTCCTGAACAAAAACAACTTCCAATCCAGATCGATGCACCATGCAAAGCTGTCTTTCAAAACTGATGGACAAATAAGATATTTCCACAGCAAAGAACCACTGAGGAAGTTCACGATCACCAAACCAACCCTACACAGAGTACTGCGAGATACTCTAGAAAGAGATAAAAATGACCGCAATGACAAGAACAACAATAAAAACGAAGCACCAACCTGGGCAAGCAATTAAACAGAGGGGAAAAGCAGGGACCCAAAAGCAGGAAACACGACCAAGAAAAGCCAATTCACAAACTGAAAGTCAAAGGACGGAAAACAATACTTCATGACAGGATCCCGGAACAAAGCAGGGGTAGCTATTCTGTTCACAGGCAATGTGAACTTCGAACCAAGAATGATCAAAAGAGGTAAAAATGTCACTATATGGGGCTGGGGAGATCGCTCAGAGGCACGAGCACCTACTTTGGCAAGTGCAAGGTCCCGAGTTCAATCCCTGGCCCCGCATGCTGTGCTGGCCCTGAAACCTGGCGTGGTGGTGCATGCTTGTAATCCCAGCACTCAGGAGGCTGGGACAGGAGGACTGCGGTGAGTTTGAGAGCAGTATGGGGGGCTACAAAAGGAGCGCAAGGCCAGCTTGAACTGTATAATAAGACATTGTCTTAAAAAAATGAAAGAAGGAAAAAAATTATCCCAGGTATATTATTGCAACACAGGGCAATGAAATTGGAAATTTGAAATTACTGACAAAAGAAATTGTAAACACCCAATAAATACAGGGAGGTTAAATAACACCCTCCTGAGCAATCAATGGGCTACAGACTAAATTAAAGAACAAACTAAACAAAATGTACAAAGCAAACAAAAATGCAGACAGAACTTACTGGAATCTTCGGGATGCAATAAAAGCATCCCTTAGAGGGAAATTTATACTGGTGAATTCTCACGTCAGGCAAATAAAATTAACCCAGATAAGCAATGTTATACTGTATCTCAAATTCTCTAGAACTCAGATTCATGCAATTAGGAATGAAAAGGGTGAAATCACTACAGATCCTGTGGAAATTCAGAAGGTCATCACTACCTGCTTTAAAAATCTTTACTTTCATAGAATTCAAAGCACAGAATACATGGACAGATTCCTAGGTATACATGAATTACCAAAGCTGAATCAAGAAGATATAAATATCCTGAATAACCCAATATCGGTGAATGAAACTGAAAATGTAATGAAAAACTTGCCAACAAACAAAAGTCCAGGTCCTGATACACAGTACGATTCTATAGGAAATTTAGAGATTTAAAACCAGTGCTTCTCAGACTCTTTAATGAAATTGAAAGGGAGGTAATTTTCTCTAACTCATTCCTAAAAGCAAGCATCACCCTCCTATCAAAACCAGAGAAACACCTAACCAAAAAAGAGAACTACTGGCCAATCCCAAAATGAACATAGATGCAAATATCCTCAGTAAAATATTAACAAACAGAATGCAGCAAATCATCAAGAAGATTATACACCATGACCAAGTGGGATTCATCCCAGGAATTCAGGTCCCCTTCCTGGGAGACATTCAGGCTGAGGCTTTCTGACCCCTCTGGGTCTGAGGGGGGCACCCCTCCCCCATGGACTCCAACCCCACACTCTGGGCCCCCTGCCGCCGGGGTCTGGTTCACTTGTGCAGCCATACATGCGGGAGTGGAGACCCCAGGGCAGCCCTAGCAGCTGGATGTGCTCCCCTCTCTGCTCTGGGGGTGCCCAGTCCTTTACAAGGGTGTTGTTGCACACAGCCTACCCTAGCACAGGGTGTGGGTACAGGGGTGACCAGGCAGGGGGGAGGGGGCCTCAGAGAGAACTGGGTTGTTCTGCCTCCTGTCGCTCTGTCCCCTGTCCTGCTGTGTCCACCGTGCCCCTGGACAGGGTTGATTTGCCTGAGGGCCCCAGGAGATCCAGGAAGAAGGGTCAGAAGGTGCCAGCCCCCTCCTCTCTGCCATGACCACTCCCAGGTGGGGGATGTTTGGGCACAGGTGACGCAAGAGCAGGTCTCCATGAAACTACAGCGCTCCTCGGCTCAGTCCTCACTTAGCGCCCGGCCCAGCCGCCCTCCTCTGCACGCAAGCAGCTCCTTTCATCCGGCAGGTTCAAAGCTGCCTAACAAAATCACCCCACTTACTCTTGCACCATGACGGAGCAGGCAAACAGGGTTCTTCCCACATCAGGGGGAGAGGAGGGTGAGTCACTCCTGGGTGGAAAGGTGCTCTTGGGGCCCAGGAAGCTGGGGTGGGGATTGATGTGGACCCCTGTGGTCCACACCCAAGTCTCTGTGGCTTCTTGTGGGAAGGTGAGGCGGGCACCCGCTGGTGTGTTAGAACAAGCGCTGGGCACGCGGGATGGTGACACCGAGGGGGAGTGTGCAAAGGGCACGCTCTGGACACGCAAGAGCCAGGGGGATCCTCATAGCACAGCGCCAGCGCTGTAGCGGTTATCACCCCCACCATCCCTGACACCAGAAAGTGTACTGAGGGGCTCTTTCTAGCAGCCAGGCATGGATCGGGATTCCAGGGAGGCCAAGGTGCATAAACCCAGCTCACGCTGACAGCAGTCCCCGGAGCCAGCGCTGTTCCTGCCCCACTGCTGTAGAGGAGGAGTTGGGGCTCAGGGAGGTTAAGGCCCTCACGCAAGGCCGGCAACCACGCCCGTGGCCACTGCATCATGGAAGCCAGTCAGGGAGCCACGTCGCAGTCGCAGTTACCCCACTGCTTGGTTCCTTGCCTTGCGGGGTAGCCAGCAGGACTCTGCTAAAGGAATCGTTCCTGGGGACTCACGCCACCAAGGGTGAAGGAACCATGAGCATTCCCATGTTGCGCTACAGCCAGTGACAGCGGCGATGGCTGCCGTCACCCGAGAAGCTTTGCCCACCCCCGCCCCTGCCGAAACCACCGCGGAGAAGAGAAGCCTTCCGACTGGCTGCCTTGCGGTGCCAACTGTCCTGCCATGCGCGGAGCATGAGCCACGGCTGCTGGCTGCTGGCTGCTGGCCTCCCCTGGCCTCCCTCGGCTGAGGCGTCCCCTTTATGCTGGTCATTGTGCCCAACCAGTCCTGACCTCGGACCCCCTCTGCAAGGCACTTCAGGGGTGCACAGTAGCCTCGCCTGGGCCCACCCCGGGAGCTGTGCCTGGCACTGAGGGCGGAGCCGGGTCTGTGCTCCCGGCAGGTGCACGTGCCACCTCCATTCCCATCTGCTCTTCCTCTTTCCTGTTCTGTTTCCTCCTTTGCCTGGGCTTGGGCAACGCTGCCATCCCTCCTCTGTCTCCACCACCTCCCTGGCATGGTTTCTTCCCTGGAACCTGCCAACCACCCTTGGGCCACTGAAAGTGTATCTCAGGGGAGGCCACGGAGCTGACACCTGGCCACCGCCAAGCCCAGCCTGTGGGTCCCAGAACAACGAGAACCAAAGGTCTAAATGGGTGCTTGTCGGGGACTCCCTGAGGGCAAGGCTCTTGAGGATGTTCCGGCTCCATGAGGTCAGGCCGCCTAGCCCTATCTGCAGGTCATCCCAAGGATGGGGTGCAGGTGAATCCCCTTTCAAACTGGGGTTTATGGTCACACGGCTTTACCCCTGGTCCCCCCAGCAGAAGCTGGACTGGCGCTCAGGGCAGGAGGAGTGCTGGGTGGGGAGTAGAGGGAACCTGCACCCTGTGTCTCCAACAGCTCCTGGAGGGCAGGGCATGCTGTGGCCCCTGCCCTGGGCCGGCGTCAGACACACTGCAGAGGCTCCACAAGAGGGCAGCTGCCCCGAGTGCCACAGGTGGAACTTTGTAATTGCATTTAAAACAAATGTATCCCAAGTGTCATCTTACACCTTTTAAATAGCCCAGGTCTCCTTACCCTCGGGCGCTTTCTTGTACACGTGCAGCCTGGGGCTCTGTAGGCCTATATTCCTCGTAAGGGGCTAGCCCCGTGCAGAAACGGGGTTCTTCAGTCTCAGGTCTGCCTGGCATGGAGAAGCTGCCTCATCAGTGTGCCTGGTACACTCTGAACCAGGCAAAGAAGTGTGGGTTCAGAGCTAGGGAAGACAGCTCAGTGGCATGAGCACCTGCCTGGCAAGCGCAAGGTGCCGAGTTCAATCCCCAGTACCCCCCCGCCAAAAAAAAAAGAAAAAGAAAAAAAATCGCTAGAAGGGCAGGGTCCTTGCGAACCCACGTGGGTCTCCTTCTGTCCCCTCTCGCACAGAAGTTTTCTTTCCCTCAATAAATATATTCTGCCCTGAACTTCTGTTGCTCCTAAAATTCATTCTTCCACTTTAGAGAACACAAGCTCATCCGGGCATCTTTCAGGTTGGGGGTTTCTTTCCTCCCCCCATAGATCGCAATGCCCCCGTTAGCTCAGCAAATTCACTCAGATCTGTTGATTTTTGGAAACCCCAGAAGGAGGCCAGTGCCTCAGCCGCAGGTGACTTACCAGCTGGTCTTCCGTGGCCTCCACCCAAACGTGCGCGCCATTTTCTCTGCATGGCCGGCTGTGGTCCTGCGTCAGAGTCCGCGGGTCGCTAGCGCGTCAGGTCCTCGTAGGGCCTCGGGACCCTGGCAGGCCGAGCGGTCCCCAGCTCAGCTGGCCTCAGGTGCTTCCGGCCCTGTCCTGCGGGTTGGCTGCTCTGCAGCGGGCCGGCTTCCTCAGCTTCCTCACAGGGCCTTTGCTTCTCTTCGATGTCTTCTGCGCTTAGGAAGCACAGCTCTCCCGCTCCCCAGCTCTTTCTCCAGGGCTCCAAACTCTCTCTTTTGGTGTAAGTTCCATTTTCCCTTGCACTGTCTCGGGCTTAGCGTCTACTCTAGCGCCCTCTCGAGGCCACGCCGGGCAGCTGGTGGAGAAGACCACCGGGACTTGGGGAGGCTGCGGTGCTGCAGTCTGTGCTCAGTAACCACGGAGGTGAAGGCAGCCGGCCGGTGGGAGAGGCTCCATGCTGGAAGGAAGCAGAGGCCCTGCAGGTCCCCAGAGCGAGGGCTGGGCCTTGGGCGCAGCCTCAGCCCCTTCATCTCAGGGCGGGAGACAGGAGCCCTGCTGCCAGCTGCTGCCTGGTCCTGCGTCTGCCGACTGGAGACTCTCGCAGCACCTGCTTCCAGGCCAGCCGGTGCCTCCCCTTTCCTCGTGTTGAAGACAATCTGATTTTATTACAAGTCCGGGCTCCTTTGTAGTGTGGTGGGGCTTCTTACCTTAGGGGCCCTGCGATAAGTGGCAGTAATGGCCTTGCACAGGGCGGGCGTGGGACCTTTTATCTGGGCTCAGGCTGAGGCCGCAGGAATACGACCATGAGCGCTCCCGGGAGAAGGAAGCCAATAAGTTGTCGGGGAGGTGGCAGCCCTGGCTGGAGCCCAAGCCGCAGGGGAGGCTGGGAGCTGCTGGGGAGCACAGCTGATAGCCAGCGCTGCCTGTAATTACGTAGCTTTTATGCATCCCCTGGCTTGGGCCGCCTGTTCCTCAGATCTTCAGCTGCCCCTCACCGCCCAAATCAACCCCAGCTTGCCTTGCAAAATCCTCTGCTGGTGGCAGCCCAGCATCTCTTCTCCCGGGACCCGGACCCTTGGCACAATGACAGCCCTGCTCTGGCACAGAGCTTTATGTTCCCAGTTCTGACAGCACTTGGACTAGTGGGGCTGGGGCGCCCAGGGCAGAGCACCACATGTCATCCTGGTGTGTCCATTTCATTAAACCTGGCATGGGTACATGCGTGTGCCACCATGCGGGGGAGCACTGGGGAGACTGACACAGGATCATTATGAGTCTGAGCTGTGAAGTGAGGCCCTGTAACAGAAATTTATATTAAAAAAAAAAAGTTTTCTGGGCAATTGTGTTAAGTGATGACGGGGGACCTAGAGCACCCACAAGTGGTCTTCCAACTATCTCCACGGTCCACGTCTCTTCTGGCCATTTACCTCTGTCACTCTTCTCCAGCCCGGAATGCGACTTCATTCAGTGGGTGGCCGAAGCACAGGGGGAGGGTTGAGTGTTGAAACTTAGTGGCTCTTCCTCAACCCAGTTTCTGTCTCTCCCAAGACATGCCAGGTGGGCCAGGCCCCAGGAGTGATGATGGGGTGCAGGATGGGATGGCCCGGAGGACGGCATCGGGTGGACCAACACCTCGTTACCCGGGCTGGACAGCTTGGGCTTTTTGAAGGTCGACCACAGAACTTTGATCTCATGGGTGTGCTGCCCACACAGGAGTCCTGACTTAGCAAGAAGCCCAAGTAAAGACTTTTACAGGACAAGGGACTCTTGGGAGGAAAGCACATAATAGACTGAAGGGCGGGCTGTCTGGAAACCCATGAAGGACTACAAAGGAAAAGGACATTACACGGCGTGTCCACACCCTACAGGAAGGGGTATAAGTGGGGGCCCGAGACGGAGCCCCACAGTGCTGCGGCTTGGAGAACTCGGATCCGTCTTTAGCCTGGCACTTTGCTCCCTCAGTAGCCACCATGCCCTACAACTGCTGCCTGCCCGC
>PVKN010038834.1:0-10987 GCA_004027915.1 Capromys pilorides | reverse complement strand
GGCAAATAACAGTGGTGGTTGTGGAGGAAATAATAAATTGTGCAATATGAAGTTTCCCAAAATTAAACGTGGAAACTTGTACTTTATGCTGACAAAGTGCCAAAGCTTGCTTTCTAGACTCAACTGTCGGGCTACCAGGTATGGGCCTGTCTTTACTACAGTGTTGGTTATGTCTTTTATTATGGTGGACAAGAGAGTAAGTACTGTGGACCAGATTGACTTGGGAATTCTGAGGTGGAGAGGAGCAAGATGATTCAGGGTCTTCCTGAGAGAGCTTCGTGTCCCTCGATTCCCCAGTCATCCTCATGGAGCAGCACTCCTCAGGTGCCTCCTTGCCTAGACTTCTTTTGCTTCTTTTCTACTTCCTATGAAGTTCTTCTGCTCTTTCCACTTGAAGGAGTGGCTTGTGGTGGTGACTATAAGCCCCCTCCCACTTATTGGTATAAATGTCAGATGATAACCCCGATCCCTCCACAGTGGGCTCAAGCCTTGGCTGTCTACATGCATGTCCACTCTCTGCAGCTTCCCATTGCATCATTTTACTTCTCTGTACCCCTTTCCTCACTGATAAAACTACTACTTGACAATTTGCAGGAAGTCAAAGAATAATGGAGTTATTTTCAATTTTATTTAACTAGATGTACTTATTTTCTTGTTGCAATAAATAGATACCTCATCAGGCATTGCAAGAAAGAAGTAGGGGTATTATAAAAAGTATACAGAGCTCAGCTTAAAATTGAAATTTCAAAAGTGTCAGTGATCCCAGGGTCTGGTTCACTCTTCTCCAACTTCTGCCCTGCTCTGCTCACTATTGACCCGTTGTGTCTGCTCACTCAGAAAATCCTGTTGCTCTCAGCCCCACCAGCTGGAGTGCCTAGGTAAACCTCCTTGAGTGAACCCTGGATTCCTAGCCTCTGCCAGGTGGTGAAGTCTTACCTCTGCCCTGTTCAGGGTGTATGGGAGGTGGATATTTTGCATCTGTGGTGGTGCCATGGGTGATGCGGCTGCCACGCCAACTCCCTCTGGTGTTTTATGAAAGTGACGCCACACTGTTCCACAGTGGTGCTGAGCAACTTGATGTGGGACACAGTACAGGTCACTTAGATGCCTGTGTGTCTTCCCTAGGCACATGGCTTTTCCTGTCCGTCTCCTCTGGTGTAGGTGATTTGGGGGAGAGTGCTTCCTGCAGTGAGTAATAAGAGCTCTTTGGTTGCAACATGCTTCCCTTCCTAGGAGTGGAGATTTTGAAGGAAATGCTGTGGCTTTCAGATTTTTGCCTCACTGTCCCCTGGACCACCTGTCCCTTCCCATACTGAAGCCCTTGGAACTTCTTCCAGGCTGCCCTCCCAGGTTTCTTCACTGCCGATGGGTGAAGAAATCCTCTCAGGAGGTGGGCAGTGGTCCCCTTCAGGATGGCCTCCAGTGCTCTTTGCCTCTTTCCTCAGATGCTTGTGCATTTGCCAGCTCAGGAACACTGGGAATATTGCTAGGCCCTCTCATATTCTGAGAAAAAAAACAGAAGATTTTTGAGGTTCCTTCCAACTCACAGGCAAATCAGTCTGAGCCTTGCCTTGTTGCCTCCTGCTATGGTGCAGTTCTAGAATATCCTCCCAAAGCCCCTTGAATCCAGCAGTGGGGCTCTCAAAAGGTGATTGGGTCATGGGGCGCTGTGCTCATCAGCAGATTAATCCTTGGATATGTTCATAGCTGATGTCAGGAGGCTGGGTCTGATTAGAAGCCGGCATGTGCTGGGGGGGCATGTCTCCCTCCGTGGCTCTTCCCTTCACCCTCTGTTTCCTGGCCATATTTCCATATTTCCATAAGGAAATATATTTCCTTATGAGTTCATGAGGGTCTGGTTGACACTCCCATCATGCCTTTCCTGCCTTGAAGCCAGCTGACTATGACTGGATCCTATAAAAACTGGGAGCCTAAATGATCCTCCTGTGGGCTTTTGGGTTAGCTCAGTGGTTTAAGTGCCTGTGTGGGCAATTCCAGTCAGGCACAGGGGACAGTGGTTTGATCCCTATTTCCACCCATAAGGCAGCCTGAACCAGTCAAAAAGAAAAAAAAAAAAAAAGCTTTCCTCCTGCCTCACCCTCCTGAGTAGCTATAGCATTGGGTTTGGGCCACCATGTTGGACGAATGTAGCCCTTTTAGAGACTGGCTCTTCTTCATGGTGGTTCTGCACACATCTTTTCAGCAAAAGCTCCTATTTCCTATTCTTTTATTTCCTAGCTCATTCTTAGTCTAAATTTGGGATCAAAGAAATCCAATGTCTCAGTTTATCATTCAGCACAGGCATCAGCCTGTGGCTAGGCATGGGTTGGTGGCCTTGGATGAGTCAAAGCCATTGAAAGTCTAAGCAACTACTACCAAGTTGAAGAGAGCAAAGAGTGTTCCAGCAAACAAGTCTTGGCCTTGTTCTTCAGCAGGCTGTCTATGGAGGTATTCTTTCTGTAGAAACCCCTTTGGGGGAGTAAATATATTTACTGAAATACATTGATATGTCAAAAATCAGTGTTTTTTAGAAAAAATCAGTGGTTTTCTGAAATATCAATGTGAGGACCCCCACCCAAATTAAAATATCCAATCTTGGTGTGCTTGCTTTCTTTTCGTTTTTTCTTTCTTTCTTTCCTTCTTTGCATCTCAGATATGAAAACTAGTGCTATAGAGTTCAAGAGTGCTTGGGAGACATTTATGTTGTCATAGTTTATAGATTTAAGCACCATCGGACCTCACACAGATAAATGATTCACAGCTTCAGACACTGCTGTGTCCTCTGCTGCTGTCTTTCCCAAGATGACTTCTACTGCTCCGAAAACACTAACTCAATCTCATTACTGCCAATAGGCTAACAAGACAAACAGCCTACAGATGGGTGACATTTTATGATTAAAAATATATTCATGTAAATGGTTGAGGTGGCTCTATTTAAATATTGCCCACTGCTTCCACAATAATCGCAGAGGTCTCTCACAAATGTGTCGTAATGGGTGACCCCTGCTATATCTCTAGGAGAAGTAGAAAACCTTGACTAACATGCCTTGATTTGATATGTGCTAATTGCGTATCAGAAATTATTCAGTCACAGCTTATCATTGCTGAAATTACTTCCAAGGAGAAAACCAGGCACTTTTGAAAGGTGCATTAATGTCATTAGGCCACTCGCATCACATTTAATATTCTAAAAGAGTAATGGCAGTGCCCTAGGAGAGTCAGCACTCACCCAAAGGCATCCTGTATTCCCAAGGAGGAAGGCATGGGAGAACCAGGTCCAAATAAGGAATGGAAAGTGAAAACATTGCTTCAATAAATTATTAGTTTATTCAATAATCATGACTACTCGGCCAGTGAGATAGCCTGCTTAGGCAAGCGCAGGGACCAGGGTTTGATCCCCAGTTCCACATGTCTCACCAGCTGTCCCCACCTCCAGTTGTGCTGAGCAGACCACAGAGACTGGGTGTGATGGTGCACATCTGTGATCCCAGTACTGGGGAGGCTGAAAACAAGAGGATCGCTATGAGTCTGAGCTGTATAGTAAGACCCTATACCAAATACATAAATTTTTTTAAAATCATGAATATCTTAGAGCAAATGCTATTTTCTAACTATACAAACATATTTTATACTTCCACCAAAAAACTATCCTATAATCCAAATCTCACTAATTTAAAGTTTTGTGGAGTGGTGTGTGCACGCATCCCAGTGTGTGTGATACAATGTTTTTGCTTTTGATTTCAAATCAGTGAGATTGTATTATGTATCCTGTGACACATCAGTATTATATTTTGTCCTGAAAAAGCTCAAAATGTTTTAGAGATACTCAGTTCTTTTTAGGGTTGAAATAGCCCACCAGGGAACACCAGGAGGATAGCATTTGATGCTGAGAAGGGAGGTGCAAGGACAAAGCCACACTTGTTTCCCAAAGCTCCAGGTGGAGAAGATGCATATAGGTGGTGGTGGCAGGCAGAGAGGAGCCAGAGCAAGGAGCGTCCTGAGGGCAAAGCACAGGATCAAGGGAGCGAAGCACTTATCTGCAGTGATAAGAACAGCGTGTTGGGTCACTTAGCATTCCCCTCCCCGTGTTGCTGTCCTTATAGCTATTTGCTTGCATAGCAGCGAGGCCTAGGGCTCTAACCCTCTTCGTTCCATGTTCCTCTTCTTTGGACTCATTCTCAAGCAGGCGCAGGGAAGATGGTTACCCACAACTGCAGGCTCACGTGCTCCCAACTGCTCTGTGCCTATGGGAGGTGGGTAATCAAGCCTTCTTCTCCAGAATCTACAATCAGATTCCTGACGATCTTTGCTTGCCTGTAAGGAATTCTGTGCCCATATGTGGATTAATCAGTGAGGAGAGGGAAAGAAGAACTTGGGCTGGCATCTTTCCATCTTGAAAGAATGAAGTTCTGTTGGGCAAACAAAAGCAGCCCAAACTCTACAGCGGTGGTGGTGCATCATTTAGAGCTTTCAGTGGGAACAGACAGCCCACCACGTCACACGCACTGTAGGTTCACCACCGCCACGCTACAGCTTCCTTTAGGAATTTACCCTGAGCTGAGATGGGTTCAATTCCGATTTGAATAATGTTTGGGAAAGGCATTGTTTTAAAAACTTTTGGCAGACTAAGCACCTGCTTAGGCAAGCGCAGGGACCAGGGTTGGATTTCTGGCACCACAAGCTGGGCTGGCTCCACCCCTGGGTGCACTGGGCCCCTCCGAGTCTGCACGTGGTGGCGTATGCCTGTAATCCTAGCACTGTGGAGGCTGAAAACAAGAAAACCAATGTAAGTCTGAGCTGCGTAGTGAGACCCTGTACCGAATACATTAAGCAAAATAGTGAGCACATGTTTGCAGCATGTTATGTTTATATTTCTCATGTGGCATTGGTACATATGCACAATACATCTAAATTTTCTTTTCATCTCTGTTCCATTCTCTCCCTCCCCCTTCTCCTATATCTTGATCCTTTTCCCATTTGAAAAAGATTTATCTCCCTAATTCCTATTATCTATCTTTTATTTTGTTCTCTCCTTACATTTTGGACTTCTCAAAAAAGGGGGATCCATGCAACATTTAAGCTTCTGGTCTGATTTATTTCACTTAAGAAATCAATTTAATTTCCTTTTTTTTCCCTTGGGACCGGAGTTCGAATTCATGACCTTGCACTTGCCAGGCAGGCACTTGTGCCATGGAGCTATCTCCCCAGGCCCCATTTCACTTAAGATATGGTCTCTAGGTGCACACATTTTCCTACAAATGACCCAAGTTTACCCTTCTTTATGGCAGAGTCACACTCCATTGTGTACAACCACAGCTTCTTTATCCATTCATCTATTGATAGACGCCTGTAGGCTGCTTCTAAGACTGAACTATTATGAATTGTGCCATTGTAAATGTGGATATACACGCATTACTATGGTATGATGGTGTTGCCTCATCATATTTGAAGTTGTATTACGAAGCTGCAGTGATGAAGGGAATTCTTGGGAGCTCTTAGTACAGCTGGACAGCACAGCTGGAGCTCCTTATTCAGCCTCCCATGTTCATCCCCAGTGCCACCCCCTCAGCCTCTTCTTCTCAGTGTTCATGAAGTCACCCCACTTCTGTGGAATGTTCCCTAAAGTGTACTGGTGTGTGCATGGCAGAAAATCTTGGATGCCAGACACAGCTATGTGCTTATTTCTTCAGCAACAGGGAAGCATTGGTAATTTTTTAGTATGAGCATGAAGGAACTGAATTTTTCACCTAGGAGGGATCCATCTGGAAACAGAGTGCAGACTGGGAGAGCTGGGGTGGGTGTTGAGGGAAGGAATAGGGGTCTCCTCAGTGCCTGAGCAGGTTTTGACAAGAATGAAGGGGGAGAGGGAAAAGAGAAGGGAGTGCAACTGGTGGTTGTCTTGGAGGTAGAGTCCCTCTGACCTTGGGCAATGATCTGATGTTGGAGTGAAACAAAGACAGGGGACTACCTTTATAAACGGTCTACGCTTTAAGAACTGATCAAGAAGATGAAGCAGATTACTGCATGCATTTGATACACAGCAGGCAGTATGAAATCTAGATTCGGAACTCCAAGGGAGGATAGAGCTGAAAGAGGATGCAGTGGTGAATACAGGCATAGCTGGGGTAGTAAGAATACTGAGATTCTACCTATGTACTGCAGAGAAGTAAGGGACAAGCTACTGGCTGTTGGTCACTCATTCCTGAAACCCAGGAGTCATCCTTGATTTTTCTGCATCTCATACCCTTATAGGACACCTTTAAACCAGACTTGACAATTCTACCTTCAGATTTGACTTGGAACCTGCCCATTCCCCGACTCTCATTGTCTCCATCACTGCCCAGCCAATGGAATGTCTTTCTGGAGGAGTGTGAGTGCAGAGGCCACTAATCAGCCTGATCTTCTGGTCTTGCCACCTCGAAGCCATCCTCACAGGGCACTAGGAAGATCTTTACATGTAAAGGCAATCACTTATTCCTCTGTTCAAAAGACTCTCAATGACATCACCCTGAGGTTAGATTAAAACTCTAGCAATATCCATGGTCTAGAAGGCCTTGCACAACCTGAGCCCCATCTCTCACCCAAGCTCATGTCATGGTCTCTGTCATTCACTACATCCCATTCCCATTCATCTTTTAAATTCACAGCTGTGTCAAGCTTTCTACCATCCTTATGACCATAGCTTTACTGCCTTTTCTTTCTTCCCGCCTCTCTCATTCAAGCTCCTACTTTAATTCTCCTAGCCCTCCAAATAAGACGGAATGCTTTTAATTCCTGAGGAATCATCATGGAAGAACAGAACATTTCTGAAACTCCCTACCTTTCCACTTTAGCACTGCAGCAATGAGCTGAGCAGAAACAGAGTAGATACTCAGATACCTCAAATGTGATTATAAATCACCATGCTCTCTATCATTAAATGTGTTACAACTTCCAAGAATATAATACACAAAGTAAATGCATTTTTACATGCAAGGTATATGGTATGCCTCACTTGACCAAGTGATTCATGTAGCGATTTCTTAACATACTGACGTCTTCCTATTATATTCAAAGCATGTAATTTTATTTTCCACCCAGCAGTTCACATGTGTGAGCAAGGAAACAGTTGCTGGAGACAAAGCCTGTTTGTATGGCTCCTATGTTGTGATGGTGAAATGGGGGCACAAAAGCTTCCAGAGATGACAAAAACTATCAATAGCAAATCATGGCTAGAATCAGAAAATTGTTCACATTGACTCTGCTCAAGTCAAAGATTAATTTTGTCTTCCCAATAATTTCCACCTTAAAATAGAGACAAAACTCCTGCCATTCTTTTCTAATACCCAGGATGGACTTGAGTGTAAAATTCTTGATAAACACTGTAGTAGAGAGTTCGCAGACACCAATGACTTCTTCATTTAGAGTCTTCCTCCATCAGCCCTAGTGTTGTTCTGGGTTATCTGTACCCGGAGTATTTTTTATAATATGTTTGTGTTTTATCCAGTGAGCAACCAGGCAGAGAGGCAGTGCTGGGACAGTTAACTTGCATTTTCATGTGTTTTAGAAAAGTGAATAACAAGTTTTTTTAAAATAAAAAAGGAAATGAAATTAAAAACAAGACTTCAATTAGGACTGAGTGCCTTGAAATGGCAAGCCTGCCCCTTGTGAATTTGTTTCCAGTTCACCAAATCACAAAGCAGCAGGGCAAATGAAAGAAGGAGTGTTTCACTCCACCTCGGTTCTTCCTTGCCTTGATAGGTTCAGCTGGGGGCTTTATGGTATTTTAAAGGCTTTTTAATGTTAACAGATTTCTGTTTGTATTAATGCAGCTTTTTGTAGATATAGATCTATTTGATGCTAACCAAACAACATATGATTATGCAGAGGTAATTTATAGGGAAAACCTCCCTGCCCCATACTTAGGTATTTAAGTAAGCATACATAAACAACATTGTGATCCAAATCCAAGCCCTATCTAAACACAACTTCATCAACACATTTTGATTTGGCTGGAAAAATTAAAGCGAATGCTGCTCAGAAACATTTTCACATGAGAGCTGTCTGGACAGCGTGGCTGTTCTTGTCACCTTGTCTATCCTTCTGAGTGTAGCAGGACAAGGGTGACAAATTCTACTCAGGCAACTGTTGTAAGAGGAAATTGAAGGCCATGTAAATCCAGAGTTTATATTAACTGCTAAGAGGCTACGCATCAGCAAGCAGGACCCACTTAAAGCCCTTTCAGTTGCACCTTCCACACTTTTCTCAAAAACCAGAGGGATGCTGAATCGTACATTTTTAGCATGTAGCAATCATTTATCAGTTCTAAACTTGTGGTGTTTGTATGGTTGTCTGGGACTTAAGACTGAAGTCAGAGTCTCACACATGCTAAACAAGCATTTTACCACTGAGCTGTCCTATGCCCTTTTTTATATTTAAGATAGGGCTTCACTGAATTGTTTAGGCTGGCCCTGAACTTGTGATCCTCTTGCCTAAAACCCTGAGTAGTTGAGATTAAAAATGTATTCCAGCATGCATAGCTCCCTAAAAATTGTTTTAATGTTATCATGGAAAAAAATAAATTTTTTAAACCAAGACATTGTTTTGCCTTAATATCAAGTAAATAATGCCAAATGGAAACACAATTTTTGCTCAAAATTTTTACGTCTCATGGCAGGAGCAACAAAATAATTGTTACTTAAACTAGAGATTAGACCAGTGCCTCAATATCTTATTTGCTTAATCTTCACAGCAAACCCGTAAGATTTTGTTATCTTCCTTTTACAGATGAATAAATTAGGGCTTAGATAAGTTAATATGCCCAATGTCATAGAGTTTATGAGTGGTCAGATCAACCTTCAAATCCTGGCTTGTAGGTTGTATACTTCCCTTGAAAACGAAGTTCCAGTCCTGTAGGGGAAATTACATTGCTTCACGATGAAACTCCCAACCCAAAACGTACCTGGGCTGAGTTCCTGTTCTCTAAAACTGAAGAATGAATTTTGGGAATGATGGAGGTTAAGAGCAGGATATATTTATTGGGGGAAAGAAAGTTCCTGTCTCAGAGAAGTACAGAAGTGGGGCACAAGAAAGTTGACCCAGAAACTAACTTTTCCAGAAATTTTATAGAGTGAAACCATGAGGTGAGGCAGGTCTAAGGTGGAAAACATGGGAGCTCACTCAGGTGCACATGAGGTGGAACAAAACTATGGTCAACCAATAAGATTACAAGCTTAATCGCTCAGGTGAAATTGATTATATCCAGGCCTGAATGGGAAACAAGCCACAGAGAAAGCCTGCATGGCAAGCTGGCATGAATATAGAATAGGGGCTTTTCCTATAGGGAACTGGGGCTGGGTTAGTGACTCCTGGCATCTTTAAAGTGAAGGACTCATCTAGAATCTCAATCCTGGATGCCTATCTTTAAGGAGGTATGTGGTTGCATTTGTTTACTCTTTTGTCATTAAGTCCAACTCACAGCAGGGGTCTGTCACCCCCAAAGTGGCAAAGTCATCTTGTCTTTCATACTGTCTGCCTATGCTTACTTGGCAAGCACAAGATCCTGAGTTCAATCCCCAGTACCACACACACACACAAAAAAAAATCATACTGTCTACGTATAGTATTTCTGTCTAACTTTGCTGCCTGCAATAATAGCACAGACCTGTCTGTTTTGATCTTTTTTAAAAGGATGCTAATCGTATTTGTCAGCTCTGACATTACTCTAACAATGGTGGTGGTGAGTGGTCACACCATCTTACTAACATTAAGTTATACTTTAATCCAACCTGGCTCTTACATTTTACTTCATGTAGTTTTATTCATAGTTTGAAAGCTGGTTCTATCCTTTTCCTTCCTTGCTTCTCCTAACATGTCACATATAAAACATATAGCAACCTTATATTCATGGAAGACTATATGCACACTGGATTATACATCTAATTAATTCTTAGGTAAGCTTTTTCTAAAATACAACGTACTGTGAAGAGCACAGATCATAAATTTACAGCTGAAAGAATTTTCTCAAGGTGAACATATTCATACAACTTGCCTCTAGATCAAGGAATAGAATATTACCAGTAGATCCAATTATATTTTTAATGTCAAATGAATTTCCTTTTATTGGCAATGAGGACTGAGCAAGAGCCTTTATATTGAGATTTATCCCAGTTCTCTTGTTGTTTTTAATTTTAATACAAGGTCTCACTAAATTGCGAAGTTCCCCAGGCTGGGCTTAAACTCGTAATAATCCTATTCTGCTTATTCTTTGTTGTTTTGTTTGTTTTGAGACAGGGTCTTGCTACACAGTTCAGACTGGCCCTGTACTCACTTTTTTTTGTAGCCTCTAGGCTGATCTTGAACTTATAGCAATCCTCCTATCTCAACCTCCAGAGTGCTGGGATAACAGGTGTGCACCATGATTCCCTATTCTGTTTTTTGAATATCTGTAGTTTATTTAAATCCAAGCTATGTTGAAAGCAAACCCATGTTGAACAATATAAGCATCAAGGTAGGAACATTTCTCCCATCTGAAGTGCGTGTCTAAACAGCTTACAATCTTTGGGATATTTTCCTCTGGTTATTAAATTTATTTTTAATTTTTAATTTTAATTTTAATTTTTATTATTATTGGATTTTTTTGGCAGTATCAGGGATTGAACTCAGGACTTTGCACTTGCCAGGCAAGCTCTTATTCTATTGAGCTATCTCCCTGCCCCTCCTTGGTTATTAAATTTAAAACTTTCTTTTGTTCATAACCATCTAATTTGGACATTTCTCTTCTGAATCTTTAAACTTCTTGTCCTTAAGAAGCAGTGTCGGGGCCGGCGAGATGGTTCAGTGGTCTAAAGCGCCTGCTTAGGAGGGCTCAGGCAACTGCGGGGACTGCGGTTCGATCCCGGCACCACATGCTGCGCCAGCGCCACCACCAGGGCAGGCTGAGCCAGCCACAAAAATGAATAAATAAAGAAACAGACAAACACAACAAGCAAACAAATAAATAAATAAA
>PVKN010038833.1:0-10988 GCA_004027915.1 Capromys pilorides | reverse complement strand
TTATCTGTGTTACCCTATGTTCCCCTCAAGGAAAGGATGAAACACAGTTCTTAGAATTTCTTGTTAACATTGCCTTGAATCCATCACTGCATTCCTATATGAAAATATGTTAATGTTTTAGAAGATGAGCAGGGAGTTAATGGCAGAAAATAAGGTCAGAGGATGATGTCCCAGACGGCAGGAGGACTGAACATTGGCCAGGACTGTGCCGCTGGACCATAATGAGATTCTGGATACAACATACGCCTTCTCTGAACTTGTTTTGTTCTTCACACAACAAGAGGTAATGGAGATCCACAATTTTCGAACTGAGGTCACCAGTATCCTACAATTTCCAGATGGACTTCAGGGGCCACCGGGGAAGCTGTAGACCCTGAGGCACAAGGGCTAAACCTGGGTTCCTACCCTGGTTTAACCCAAACCACCCTGGTTATTTCATACAACAGGATTTCATGAGAGATTCTGATTGAAGAAAGGATTCTAATACTATGAATAAAAGAAGAGGAGAGGAAAATTTGCAAACCACAGACTAAGCTGATGGCTAAGTTTCCTTATAGCTTAAAGTTCCTGTTTTGAAATCAATCTATGCCTCAAAATGTATGTGAAAAACCAGTGAAAACGCAGTTTGCCCTGAAGAGAATTTCCGAGTCACTGAACATCAATCACAAAAGAGTTTCTGCTGCTAACATGTGGCACGTTGATTTTTTGCTTCCCTCCGGTTAATTTACCATCTGCCTCATCTTCATCAAAACATTAATTTTAACTTAATCCTCTTTCTTCCTCTCTGGTGGTAAAGGACCTGGCTCACTTTGAAATAAAACAAATACAGTAGAGTTATGCTTTCACATGCAGCGTGGTTTCCATTTGATTATGGAATCTAGAATACTAAAATGAACTCAGTAATTTAGTCTTTTTCTGAGACTCAAAGTCTAAAATGCCATTTGAGTGAAATGTATTAAAATTCATTAAATACTCCAAAGATCTGCTGCATACAGGGGGTAATACATGGTGTGTGTTGTGAGTGAAATAGGGTAAGACTTTGATCAGAAGGCTGTCTGTGCTCTCGATTTTGAGAGGAAGTTAAATCTATGCAAGTTTGAAGGACAGAAAGGCATGACATGGGTAAAGGGAGGTCAGGAAAAACTTTGAGAGCCTTTCAGACTGAGTAGGCATTTAGTGGATATAGCTATCGGGACAGGGGATTTCTGTTGAAGAGAATACTGAAGAAGTTAGGATTTAAACAAGTAAGCAACAAAGCAGTTAAGGATCACATACACTTCCTGAATATTACATGTGGATTAGAACAGGGTATAATTACAAGATGACAAAGGCTAGCTAAGAAGACAACTGGAGTGCTCAGTGCTCCAAAGACAGTTAAAAAGTGACAATATGGACAGATGGCAGTGAGTGATGGGCACACCTCCTACAGTAGACCAGCAAGAACTTAGAGAATGCCCAGAAGGAGACAGAAAGAGCAGAGAGAAGTGACTGCTAGTCCATGAAGAAGACAATGGTGGCTCCAACTAAGTGGAGAGTAGAAGGAAAAAATCAGAGCAGTTGAAAGCTATGTATGTAGAAAATTAACTTACCAGGAATTGAGAGATTGAAAAAAACATGGAAGTGAACTTCATTGAGTGAGGGAACCTGACAGGAGGACAATTCATGCAGGAGCCATTTTGACTCTGACATGTTCAAGAGGAGAAGGTGATGAGAAAAAGAGCACTATTTGAAATAGTTTTAAGACTATAATGGCAGGGGAAAGTTAGAGTTCATAAATGCAATGAACTATAAGGAGAAACATGGGTAAAAAGCTACAGGCCAGATGAAAATTTTTCACAACAGAATGAGTCCTCAATAGGTCCTGCATCTATATCAGGAAAAGTGGTACAATTTGAACAAGTCAATTTGCTCAGGTTTTCCTGATCATTAAACAGAAGACAAAAGTAATACTTGATTTGAAATAAACACATCTCTTCCTAAATCATTTGTGCACAAGTTTTCAGTGAATGAATGAGTTACATATCTTCTGAAATTTTACCAGTGGAATTTTCTCTTTATCACATGTTTGAATGTTTAGAACTCTGCTAATGTTCTATTTAGTTCAAGTGGTTATATGTTGGTTCTTTGGCGCCATTGTCAATAATAAGATTCAACCAAACAAGCAAACCCCTAAATATGGCTTTGTTTTTCTCTTTTTAAACATATCTGACTCTCAGCCCAAACCAAGACCAATTGTTTCTTCTTATGTGGGAGACAAGTGTAAGTGACTGACCACCATTACAATTACTTTACTCAGAGGACCCCTTGTCCTTTTGCTAACCTGTCTACGCAGTCTCCCAAGTCCTTACTCTTCTCTGTTATTTATAGGCACCTTCCTTAATACACATCTCCAGCCCTTAACCAACTTCTTGCTCTATTCTCTTTCCTTTTCAGGGACAGAGCCAAACAACCTGCATTTTTGGCCAGTATTCCATGTGATTTTTGAGATTAGACAAATGTGAGAAAAATCTGGGTAGGGGTTCTTCAGGAGTACAAGCCAGAGTCAAGCAGGATGGGACATGTTCCTTTGATTCACTAACCCAGACTTGGTCTGCACTTGGTGCTTTTCATGTGTGGCTTTTACCTACGTTTTCATCAAAACAAAGATCAACTTAAGATATTTGAGAATCATTGTTGTGAATCCATTACTAATCCTGACTATCTTGCTTTCTCTAGTCGGTCACACATTAATAACAATCATAGGTCCTCAATTTCTTGATGACCAATCAACAAACATTACTTTGTACTTATTATGTGAAAAAGTCTATTTTGCACATTGAAAAAGTCCCTTCCTTCAGTTTACTTTGTCATGGGTGATATACATAATAGATAAATGAACCTTTTAGAATATGTGAAATTGAGAATTACTACTGACAAAATTAAAGCATAAAAGGCATATGGAGAGTTCCAGAGAAGCTGTGCATTTGAGTCCATATGTGTATATAAGTAGGTGTGTTTGGGAAGTGTGTTTAAGCAAAATTATTTTAAATACAGAAAAAGGAAGCTCTTGTGAGATAACCAGTGATTGAGCAAAGACCTAAAAGAGGCAAAGAACTGAGCCCTGTGGCTATCTGGAAGAGAATTACATTCAGATATAGGAAGGCATACAAGGCATTCAGTTAGCATTAGTAGGATGACCAAACAAAAATGTAGGAATTTCTTTAGTGAGGTGATTTTCTACAGGCCCAGGTCATCTCTTCTCTGCCCACTATTACCGTGATCACCATGGGCAATCTTTGGAATTTCTACATTGACCGTGGTATTCCTGTCAGTAAGAGCATTCTTCATTGATAGGATTGAGGGTTCTCTTTACAGCAGAAGAGACCAAGCCAAAGAGAGTCCATGACTTCCCTGGAGTTACAGTGCTACCTTCAGGTAGCTAGATCTCAAGCCTACTGAACCTCAGCCTCAAGTCCTCTGGTTAAGAACATCATCAACACAACATTAATGTGCAGAAAGGCATCTAACTCAATGCTTTTCTTATGTAAATGTTTCTTTAGTGAATGCACAACTACATAAAAATAATGTCACAAATTCCTATATTTAAAAATTCCTTTTTTAAATAACACTACCAGTGGGTTCCTAATTCCCTACGTCCCTCTGAGGAGGAAAAGTAAAGACATAAACAAGGAGAAAAAAAGTGATAAAGGAGAAAAATAAATGAAAAGTGACATGATGCAATGCAATCAATTCTTGCATAGTCCAAAGATGTAGTACATCTTTCCAGTGTACTACAATATTTTCAACCTCCTTTCGATTCTGAAATGGAAAAAATAAATATATCTAAAAATGGAAAGTTTAACTATCTCATCTTCAATGGCACTAAATGACTAACAAAGAAAGGGTGCCTGTCATTTTCGTCAGCTGATGGACTGCTGACCTGCCACGTCATGACAGCTCCATATTTATTGTTTTCATACACTATCTCCTCCAACTTGAGATCTAATTCCCACCTGGTCTTTCTGTTCAGTCCCACTTAGACACACTGCTTTCCTTTCCCATCTTATTTAGTAACGTGATCGCCATTTCCTCTCCCATTTAATCTTCCCTGAGAAGCGCTGTTGTTTCTGACATCTGTTCCCTTCCCATCTGCCTCTGTGAGCTAAGATAAAGACAAAGTTTTCAAGAAACATAAAGCTCATCTGTCAACTTACATCCCCTTCCACCTGTCAGAGGCCTCTGTGCCTCTCCCAAGTGTACTCTTAACTCTACACCAGCTCGAAGCACTGACTGTCCGGCTCCTTGGAGGCTTGTCCATATTTTTTCCTTTAACTCGTCAAACATTATACTTACAATATATATGCTCATTCCTCACTGTAATTTTGCATACACCTCCTGTGCTATCATTTCTTCTGGATCGAAAGCATTGTATTTCAAGAAATGCCTATCTAATTCTAAAACCCAAAAGGTTCAACTTTAGGATTTAATCTAAAATCTGAGTGCTTGAAGAAATGTTACAGCTGCTATGGCTGCCAATATGGATACAGAAGCAAACAATGACCTCATCATATTTTTTCATGCCCTTAACATATTTAGCCTGGATTAGAGCAAAGAGTTTGGGGTTTAGGACTCTCCTTAAAGACCACCTGTGAGATTTTGTTAGCTCGCCTACATTCAGATCCTGTTCAGATGAGTCATGTTTTACTTATTCCATACATTTCTTTCTGCAATCTAGAACAAGCTAACTTTGTACTGAATTTCTTCAAAATATTACCTGCTCGTGTATGTTTTTTTTTTTTAATAGTGGCAGGTGTTTGTTTAATTCTTTTAATTATTTTCAATCCATTTACCTCTATCACTCCTTTTTCCTTTCTCCAAAAAAGTCTGCCTCCTTGGTTCCTACCATTTCTCCTTTATTTTATTCATTATAATTTGGTCTTCTCATATAAGAGAAAGCACGCAATATTTAAGTTCCTTTGACTGAGTTATTTCATTTCGTTTTATGTTGTCATGTGTATTTTTTCACTGTTGCCCATGTTGAAAGTAGAATTAAGATGGAAGTTCCCTGTGTAGAGTGCACTTCTTCCCAACTGAAGAGCTTCTTGTTTCCCAGGAGCCACAGGTTGCTCTCCCCTAGCTACAAGGAGGCACGGGAAAGTGCCCACATTCTGTATCTTTGCCTCCATTCCATTCCTCCTCTTCCTCTTCCCTTTCTTGGCATGAGACTTTTGGGTTTTACAAGGTGCACCACCTCTGTGAAGATCCCTGGGCAAGCTCCTCTGTCCTACAGCAGTGCCACTGTGTTTGAGGCATAGATACATTTTCTCCTCTTAGCTGGAAATATTGTTTACTCTCTTCTTTGGTCATAACAATAGATCAGCACTCATCCTTTTGTACACATTTCATGGTATTGTCTACAAGTCTATTTTTGTATTAGAGCTCTTGAACTTTTTCTACATTTCTAGATACAGTGTCTGATCCATTATATAAACACAAGGCAATTTTGTCAAAATAAACATTTAAAACACATGCTCATGCTCTTGATTACTATTCAGAGTTTCGAAGAAAGTAGAATGAGAGGCAAGACCAGTCCTCTGAGCTTTAAGGGGAAATTTCTTTGACTTTCTCTATATTTTCTGGTCCACAACCCTGCATAAGAAGTTGGTATTTTTCCTTCTTCAATTAATAGCTTTTGAATAGCAGCTCTTCCAACTACCTGACAGCGTCAGCTCACTCACATTACTTCTTGCACATTTCTTGTCTCTTGATGCAATCTATAATTCTTTTCTTAAAATTTATTATTTTCATTTGTATATTGGTAGTCTCACTATGCAGCTCAGACTTGCAGTTATCCTCCTATTTTCATTCTCCCCAGCGCTGAGGTTGTAGGTGTAATTACCACACTTGGACTCTGTTGCAGGCTCAGTGCACCCCAGGGGTGGGGCCGGCAGGGCATGCAGGACTGGGGATCAAACCCTGGTCCCTGTGCTTGCCAAAATAAGTCTGCTGAGCTATCTTGCCCACCCTACAATTCTTCAGCTGAAGTGGTAAGAACTGCTTTTGCTTCCTAATTTAGAACTTCAGAATTTACACAGGTTATCCTGTATATTATATCATGTGCTGTAAAACCCATGTAGGGGCATATTCAGTAAAATATGTGAAGTTACATTAGTCAGATATATAATGATTATACGTAACTATGCATGTGTGAAAACCAAATTTTATTAACCAAAAAACCTTGTCAAATGTTGTTTTCTTCAGTTTATGATAGTGAATCTCCAGGAGACATTAGTTATTCCATTTTATGTTCCTTATTCTCATGGACTTTAATGCTATCATATTAATAACACACAATTCTTCACCTTAAAAAATTCTTCATCTATGGAATCTAAACCCAAGGTACTCAATTCTTCAGTTTCTATTAGTCTTGCTATTCAAATGTGAATGTGCTACACAGCTATTTTTCTATTACTTGCTTTTCTAATGTAAGCACCTGGTTCAATATGCCCTTGTCTGTTTCTTCTCTTATTTACCCACCCACCCACTCACAGCCCTCCCTGCTATGGTTCCCCACTGCAGCTT
Organism: Capromys pilorides; assembly: GCA_004027915.1. Taxonomy (NCBI): domain Eukaryota; kingdom Metazoa; phylum Chordata; class Mammalia; order Rodentia; family Capromyidae; genus Capromys; species Capromys pilorides. The sequence goes on along the minus strand of PVKN010038833.1, from coordinate 4,427 downwards.
TGCCTATAAAATAGAAATTTTACAAGTCAAAGGACATGGCTGAAGCCCTTAAACATGGGAGGAACATTTGAATGAGCTGACTACCAGATATCAGAGTCCATACTCTGTTTCAGTGGGCATAAAATACAAAGTTTCCCTATCATTATCTAGAATACACTGAATAAGTATAAACTGCTATTCACTACAAAATCAGCCTATAATAATTCATGAAACACATAGTTTCATGAATACATATGAAAATTATATGAAAATATAATGAAAACATGAAGACAGGTAGCTATTTTATTTGTTACAAAAATGTTCCTTGTAATTCAATCTTGCCATCACCAGCTTGCACATTTCTTTACAGTAAGACTACAAGATTGAAGCACCAGTAGCGGAGGGGCTTCTAATGTGGCGTTTTTACTAGGATAACTGGGCCTATACTCAAGCAACCATGTCGAAGGGGCCTGCAGTTGGTATTGATCTTGGCACCACCTACTCTTGCGTGGGTGTCTTCCAGCACAGAAAAGTGGAGATAATTACCAGCGATCAGGAAAATTGAACCACTCCGAGCTATGTCACTTTTACTAACATCAAATGGGTGATTGGAGATGCTGCAAAAAAATCAAAAGGCTATGAACTCCACCAACACAGTTTTTGATGCTAAGCATCTGATTGGATGTAGATTTGATAATGCTATTGTCAGTCTGATATGAAGCACTGGCCCTTTATGGTGGTGAATGATGCAGGCAGGCCCAAGGTTCAAGCAGAATACAAAGGAGGGGCAAAGAGCTTCCACCCAGGGGAGGTGTCTTCTGTGGTGCTGACAAAGATGAAGGAGATTGCAGAAGCTCATCTAGGGAAGACTGTTACCAGTGCTGTGGGCTCTCAGCATCAGGCAGCCAAAGATGCTGGAACTATTGCTGGTCTCAATGTACTTAGGACTATCAGTGAACCAACAGCTGCTGCTATTGTTTATGGCTTAGACAAAAAAGTTGGAGCTGAAAGAAATGTGCTGATTTTTTTTATTTAGGAGTGATGACACACTTTTGATGTGTCAGTCCGCACTACTAAAGAAGAAATCTTTGAAATGAAATCTATGGCTGAAGACACCTACTTAGGTGGAGAAGATTTTGACAACTGAATGGTCAAACATTTTATTGCTAAATTCAAGTGTAAGCACAAGGACATCCGTGAGAAAAGAGCTGTCAGCCATCTTCATGCTGCATGTGAGTGAGCTAAGAGAACCCTCTCTTCCAGTATCCAAACCAGTACTGAGATTGATTTGCTCTATACCCTCCATTACTGGTGCTCGATTTAAAGAGTCGAATGCTGACGTATTCTGTGGCACTCTGGACCCTTTGGATAAGGCTCTTTGAGATGCTAAACTGGACAAGTCTCAGATCCATGACATTGTTCTGGTGAGTGGTTCTACCCGCTAAGATCCAGAAGCTTCTGTAGGACTTCTTTAATGGAAAAGAATTTAATAAGAGCATCAACTCTGATGAGGCTGTTGCTTATGGTGCAGTTGTTCAGGCAACCATTTTATCTGGAGACAAGTCTGAAAATGTCCAAGTTTTTCTGCTGTTGGATGGCTTTCCTCTTTCTCTTGGTACTGAAACTGCTGGTGGCACCATGGCAGTCCTCATCAAGCACAATGTTGCCATTCCTATAGAGCAGACCCAGACCTTCACTACCTACTCGGACAGCCAGCCTGGCGTGCTCATTCAGGTATACAGAGGTGAGTGAGCCATGACCAATGATGACAACCTGCTTGGCAAGTTTGAACTCACAGGAATACCTCCTGCACCCCATGGTGTTCCTCAGATTGAAGGAATTTTTGACATTGATGTCAACGGCATCCTCGATGTTTCTGCAGTGGATAAAAGTACAGGAAAAGAGAACAAGATTACCATCTCTAATGATAAGGGCCGTTTGAGCAAGGAGGACATAGCACATATGGTCCGGGAAGCAGAAAAGTACAAAGCTGAAGATGAGAAGCAGAGGGACAAAGTGTCCTCCAAGAATTCACTGGAGTCCTACACTTTCAATATGAAAGCAACTGTGGAAGATGAGAAACTTCAGGGCACGATTAATGATGAAGATAAACAGAAGATTCTTGACAAGTGTAATGAAATCATCAACTGGCTGGATAAGAATCAGACTGCAGAGAGAGAAGAATTTGAGCATCAGCAGAAGGAGCTGGAGAAAGTCTGCAATCTCATCATCACCAAGCTGTACCAGTGCGCAGGGGGCGTGCCTGAAGGAACGCTTGGCGGCTTCCCTGCTGGAGGAGCTCCTCCCTCTCGTGCTGCTTTCTCGGAGCCCACCATTGAAGAGGTTGAGTAAGCCAACCCTAAATAACAGACACAGAATTCTTCCACAACCAATAAAATTGAAGGACCTAAATTTGTAGCAAACTCTGTGGCACTTATTAAAGTTGAGCTGCTATAGTAAAGTACTGGGCATTCTCAGTACCTGAATAATGGAACATGTACACAGGGAAACAGCATTGCACTTTAAGCACTGTACTACAAGTGGAAATGCAATGTCTTCAATAAAAATATTTAAATTGGCTTTAAAAAGACGATAAATAAGACTGGAAATTTTAAGAATAAAATTAGGAGACAAAGAACGAATAATACTGGCAAGGGCTGGCCCAGTAGCTCAGCGGATTAAAGTGCCTGCAAGCAGGCGCAGGCGCAGGCGCCCAGGATTAGATCCCTGGGCCTGCCCTGGCTATAAACCAGCAGATCACTATGAGTGCAATCTAGTAGTGAGACCCTGAACACTCTGCAGACCTTTCCTTAAAATATCAAAAAAAAAGAGGAAAGAATAATGGGAAAAACAAGTGATGTAACAAGAAACGGTCAGCAAGAAAAATGTATGAAGCGAGAAGTCTACCAGGCACACCTCTAATGAAAGCCTTTCTGTACAAAGGACCCACCAGGAACTCCTAAATGTCTCAGAAAGTAGAGCACTGACAAACGCTGCCATATCAGCTTCTGGCTTCCCACGCACCATACTGGTTTCGGGCTTCTGCAAGCAGCTCCCTCCCTGAGCGCCTGTTAGTGGCTGAACAAAAGAGGGGTCTGGAAGTTCCCAAACTCCAAACTCTCTACCACCACCACCACCACCTCCACTAGCAGCAGCATTTGGGGGATGGTGGTGACTTTAGAGTAAGATGTAAGAAGGCTGGAGATATTCAGAGCATCCTAGTGTCATCCTACTGCTGAGAATGCCTGTAAGACTGTAATTCTAATTAGAATACCTTTTTTTAAGAAGTATTAATTTTTCACTGTCATAAGTAATCATGGCTGTGTCATCTCAGCTACTAAAGGAAGATTCTTGTGAAGCTGGAAAAAGACCTAGGAAAGAAAGTATGGTTTGCTAATAGTGAAAGGGAAGCTTAGAGTCATCTCCAAGAGATAGAGGAAGGGAAGAGGAAGGGGACAGGGAGCATTAGAAGAATGAAGGTATGTTCTGTACCTGTTCTGTACCAGCTCCCCATGATAAATGTGATCATAGCCACTGAAATCATCTTCAGAGCTCACTGCTATAGCAAGTATATGAACTATACTGTACAAAGGGCTTGCAGTAACTTTCCTGAATGTATGCCACCGGCCTTGGGTTCATGTGTAATCTTAAGGCCTTCTATTCCCTAGCAAGGGCGCCTTCTTTGGTGCTCCTAGAGATGTGTGTATGTGGAAAATTCAGACCCTACTTGTAACACTCCAAAGTGAAGTGGCTGCAAGCAGCACTTCCAGGGAGCATTGTTATTTTATGTATTCTAAAAGCCAACAAGATCCAAGCTTCTATGTACCTAATTACAGAAGAAAAATATCTAGGTTAGAAATTTAACAGATCTTGACCTTGAAATGTGAGCATCAAGGTAGGTCACAGATCTATGCAACAAATTCTTTGTATGGATGGCGTATGGAATTAAAAAGAACACATTCATCTACATCTATGTGAATGTACAAGCAGGCATAAGAAGTTTATGCGTATTACAATCTTGTCTTCTACTTCCTTTCCACACTTACCCTAAAGCAGCTTTGACAATTACAGTGGTAAACACAATGTCACATTTGCTCAATTATTTAAATTCCATTTATAAGACAGAAATATTTATTCAAAGGAAGGAATCATTTTTCTCTAATTTGGTCTTTAGTGTTTCTGGGTAACTTTAACCTTAAGAACTTATAAGCCATCAAGTTGTTTTTTATTTCAAAAGTAATCCTGATTAACTGACATCTTTGCCCAGATGTGACTTTAGCATCCGTAACAAATGAAGAACTCAGGTTTGCTTCCTTTACATGGGGAGGGGGATTTTTCAAACATAAGTGGATCGGCTCCCACTGGCTAATAAGCCATGTAATCACTGCTGTGGGAGATTATGTCTGAGACAGAGTTGCTGATAAAGAAATCAAAATAGTTCAAGTTTT
>PVKN010038832.1:0-10989 GCA_004027915.1 Capromys pilorides | reverse complement strand
GAGGAGAGGAGAGGAGAGAGGGGAGGGGAGGGGAGAAGGGAGAAGGGAGAAGGGAGAAGGGAGAAGGGAGAAGAAAGGAGAGGGAAGGAGAGGGGAGGGAGAACCAGAAGTAGGATACAACCCAAAGTAATGGACTTGAGGAGTAGGATATGAGCAGCCTGAAATGCTCTATGGCAAGCTTCAGAGATACGTGCTTCCAACTTTTGTGGGGAAATCCAGGGCACCAGGAATTAATTGTGCCCAGCAAGCTACAATCACAGAGAGATAGGGAGGCACTTCCAGAAGACAGAATATTGGCATATATAGTCCAAAGACCTCCTATTTCTCCTTCCCTAAGACACCAGAGGTAGACCAAGGTAGACAGAAGTAGGCTCTAGGACAAACCAGCCAGGCCTCTCCAAAGCACATGCATATAGCTAGAAGCCATCACACATTTGAGGAAAAGCAATAACAAGACAAAGACACACCAAACCTAGGACAGATACTCAGGGAGTAGAGTTAAAGACACAATGAGAAGATGACTCAGGTATGAAACGACATTGATTGCATCCTCAAAAGTAATATCTAAAGGCTATGGAAAGTAAAAGCTGGTAAAATCGAATAAGCAAGTTTGAACCACAGACTACCAAAAAAAAAAAAAAAAAGAAGGAATCAGTAGATGAAGAAGCCAAGGTCCTTCTCAAAATATAGACGTATAGAATCTGGAGCTATTCCAGACCATAAGATCTAAGGACCTGAGAGCACTTCCAGAACATACTTATAGGATCAAGACTTTTCTGGAATGCAGAGATTAAGGACTATGGACTATGAAGGCCTAGAGGAAGGAGAGAGTGAGGGTAAAACCGAGACTGAAAGTGATTTCAAGTAGCCCCATATTGTAGTGAAAATGTTCTAGAAGAACATTGCTAATTGTACAAAGTGTATCAGATGCCTCACTGGTTTTAAGCAGGGAAAGGAACAAACTCAACTGTAGTACACACCAGGATCGAATTTCAGAATGCTTCTAGTAAGGAGGAAACCTCAGAGGTGACCAGTAGGAGCAGATGGTAAACAGGGACTTTCTTAATTACTTTTTCGTTGCTAGTACATAATACCAGACCCCCACGAGTTAGAGGAGGAAGAGTTTATTATAGCTCACAGTTTGTAGAGATTTCAATCTATGGCTACAAACCAGAGGTATGGCAGAGGAAAAATAATCCATGGCAGGACAGGCAGAAAACAATAAGCCTGGCTTCATCTTTCCTTGTATAGTCCATCTACACTGCAAGCCTATTTATTGGTGCCATCCACTCACAGCGTGGGGCTTCCCACTAGCTAAGCTCAGAGCTACCCAGTCAGTAATTTAATTATCACATACCCTTAATCCATATTCACATACCTTATTTCCAGCTGTCTCTGAAAACCCCCACCTATGTTAGTACGTGAAACTTGAGGAAAACATTTAGTACATGTCAATCTATAACAAGGACCAAAATACTTTTCTACAAAGGCCTGACCATTAGCTGGCACCAAACTTGATGACAAAATCTATTCTAGATTAAATCAAGACTGTATCTTCAGAGTACTTGGAGAAAAATAATTCCAAATTTGAAATTTTGAACATAACCAGACTAAAATTCAAGTCTGAGAGGAATAATCTAGACTCAGAAGTCTCTGGTCTCATCCCTAACACTCTGACAAAATGGAAAAAAAATCACAGTTATCTGTAAAATAGGGCCACTTCTTTAATTCCAGAAGTAATGGTGAAGAAAGCATCCATTATAATATAAACTCATCTAAATAATTGTTGCATATTGATGTGAAAACTAAAACGGTATTAGAAATAAGAATCTCATTTATGACTTTAGATAATGGTGAAAAGGAAAAAAATGAAAGTTTACTATATTTCATGTCTTTTCTGGGGAGGGGCTATGGTATGAAAATGTATTAATGATTCACGGAGAACCACCAGAAAAATATGAACAGGTTGTATCACTTCATCTCTGTGGAGAAAAACTCTGACATAGCATAGGGAAAACCTGAGTAATACACCAAAAGGTAGAAAGAGGAAGGGAAAAATTAGAAATTATAGGAAATGTATAAGACTTGACATTAATAGGTACTAGTTTTATAATGTAGGTTGAATTCTATACTAAAAGGCAGAACTCAGATTATCTTATAAATGAGCTAAAAATAGAAAATTTGTTTGTGGGAAAAACACTAGGCAAATGGTAATCACTAGAAAGCAGATCTGGGAATGTTATTTTTAAGGAAAAGATGAAAGGAACTAAGTGAAAATACTTCATTTCTGTGATAAATTATTCTCCAAGAAGATCTGATCATCAAGGACTTTAATGTATGTAATTACATAGCTGTGAAATTTAGGTGAGAAGAAATTCTAATGATGGGAGGTGGACCAACCAAGTACCATAGTGGAAAACTTCAGTTAAGTCAAGATGACAGGAAACTTATATGGTTGCAAGAGGTTTGGATAGCATTCTTGCAATCTGTTCTCAGCAGGAAATATTGCTTCCTCCCTCTTTGCCTTCCTCGCCTCCATTCCTTCTTCCCTTCCTTTCTTCCTTTTTCAAACATACAAGAACTTTTCACAAACATACCTGGCATGTATCCGATCTTAAAGAAAATCTTAATTTTTAAAAGCAGAAATTTAAAAAAATAATAAAATAAAAAATAAAAGCAAAAATTATAATGTATAGTAAAGTGGAGGATAACCACAAAATGAGAGCCAAAAGTAACCCAGATGTCATTATATACTTAGAAATTTTGGAGCGCTTTTAAATAAAGCACCTGCCGTTTAAAAAATAATGAGAAAAATTATCACATGTCCAGCTATGGGGAATGTGTCAAAACACTTCTCAGAAGAAAATATTAGGAAACCAGAAATATTTAAAATAAATTAACAAGGCATATGATTCTTAGTATTAGAGAAATAATTACAAAATAATTAAAGACTATAGGAAAAATGAATGAAGGTAAAAGTACAGATGAAATAGTAGAAAATAAAAACTCTTTGCTCAATAAATTCTGAAAAAAGATTGGGATAGTCAGATTTGTACACTGTGAGGGAACACTGGACATAGTCTGCTTATGAGGAAAAGGGCAGTTTGATCAGTTTATGGTTCTGGAGGTATAAATCTAAGATCAAATGATCTCATACCTTTGGGCCTTTGGTGAGGGTGGCACGGTAACAGTGTGTGTCAGTGTGATGGCAATGAGGGAAGTCAAAACTTTAAAACTTGAGCAACTGGAAAGTAGATGCAAGTGCAGATGAGAAGCTATTAAAACTTTGAGACTGCTATTTACAACTTCTAAATAACAGGAATAATTATCCTGAAAAATTAGTTCAACAAAACTGCCTTGATGCAATGTAGAATTTCTGAGGACTTGTGACTATGGGAGTGGCTGAAATATGACTAGAGGTCTTTTTACACATTGTAGACACAGTGCAGCACATGCTAAAAAAAAATCTGAAAGGTTCATAAACTATTTTAGAGTATACAAGAAAAGCAAAGAGTTCCCCAAATCATTTTATGAGCTCAGCAATATGATGATATAAAAAAATGTGTGAATAATCTTTTAAAAAAATCTATAGGTACCATACCTTCTGAACATAGATGTGGATGAATATAAATAAATGTAAGCAGATTGAATCAATCATACATTTAATCTGACTGGTGTGTATTTTATGATGTCTTTAAGCAGAGCTTTGCTGAATAGTAATATGAGGCTCAGCATTGTCAGGGCTTGCTTCTCCCTAGCAGTGCACTGTTTTTGCATTGTCCTTGACTCCTCTTGCTTATATTCTGTATGTATTGTTTCTTTAACAAGTGACTCAATACCATTATCCACTTACTGACTACCCATTCCCCAAACCCTACCACTTGATGCCTTCCGAAATAGTTTTTGTTGTTTTGTTTTCCTTTTAAATTTTAAAAGCATTCATTTCTAATTTCATCTTTGCTTTTAAGACATGTTTTCTTTATTCTAAACTCGTTATTGAGTCATATGACCTCACTTTTGAGTTAAATTTGTATTTTTTTTCTTACACTAATACCTAATGTATTGGGTATTTTAAACAATGTAAAAATACTAGGTTTTTATATTTTTGTTAATATAGTCTTATGGTGTGTTTCTTGTCAGTAGAGATGTTCCTCTGCTTTGTATTTTGTGTTTAAAAACGTTTTATATGGGATTTGAATTGACATAAAATTCTCTTTTTGGCTGCTCCAAAATAGGTATGGTTTATAACACTGCTTACAGCTCTTTGACTCTAGCTGGCCTCTTCCTCTATCCTTAAGAATGGTTAAATTCTCAGGGTTCAGTCAATGATTTTGTAAGGCATCAAGTGGTAGGGTTTGGGGAATGGGTAGTCAGTAAGTGGATAATGGTATTGAGTTGCTTGTTAATGTTCTGAATTTGATAACTTCTCTAACTTTCAGGATGTTGTTATTTTCAGGAAACACTACAGTATTTGGGGTAAAGGAGCACGACTGACACCCACTTGGATGACCTGAGCCAGCAGAGACTATGAATGAGTATATGATGCATTCACAGATGGCCCAGATGGGAACAAGTGAGAAGCTGGGTCAGGGACATAGAAATGTTCTCTGTACACATTTGTCAGACTTCAAATTACATCTAAAAATAAGTTATCAAACAAGTACCCCCCCACACACACACATCCACAGAGCTCCAACTAGAAGCCCTGGGAGGAGATAGTGCTATCACTGCACCTGGTGGCCAATCCACTGTGTCCAAGGCCCCGAGGGTGGAGGATCCAGGTGTGTGGTCCAACAGGAGACACCTGGAGCTTGAAGAGGCTAGGAACCAATTGTTTTTAGTTTCTCAAGAACTTTCCTTGAAGTTGAATTTAATTATATTTAATAATGCCTCAGTGTTTTCCCACTACAGCACCCCCAGGGTGTAAATAATGACCCCAAAGAGAACTTCCAGCTGGGTTACACATGATAGTGGAGGAGGTGAACAAGGAGTGACAGCGAGAGGGCACTCCCTTGTCCTTTCTCACTCCACCAGCCCCACTGCCTGGACCACCACTAGAAAAGCAGCAGTGAGTTCAGGGTTACCCTGGCAGAGGTGCACACAGCATCACCTTGCCTTAGGCTGTGGGACTCAACTGCACAGCATCCACCTTGCCTTAGGCTGTGGGACTCAACTGCATGTGCTCTGCTCATCAGTCTCTCTCTCTCTCTCTCTCTCTCTCTCTCTCTCTCTCTCCCTCCCTCCCTCCCTCCCAGACCAGGAACCATTTATTTATTTATTTATTTATTTATTTATTTATTTATTTATTTTTAATAAGAAATAACAATATGATAGTTTCAAAACACATTAGTAGTGCATTTATAATAATTGATACATTGCATGTTGTCCTCATACTAGTTATGCAGAGCACACGGTATAGACATGACAAATTTTCTAATCCATATTAGTAGGGAAGGAGAAAAAGAAAAAAACAAAAAGGATTTTCTTCTCTTTCTACAAAGAGGGAGTAGTTGTATACATAGTCAAAGGTTCCATAATTGCAGTGGGTTACCGGTGAAACTGGCAATGTTGGAGGCTGTTGGTATAAGCCTCTTACAACTCATCATACTAATCTAGCTCTGTGTTCTATGCCTTGTAATTAAGCTTTTCTGCTGGGTGATCAAGGGCAAGTGAAGGCCAGACCTGTATAATAGATCACTCATCTTTTGTATCTTTCAGAGTCAAATCCCCTCTGGATTAACTTTGGAACCACATACAGTGCTTTGTAGAACTGTCGCCAGTGTCAGCCAACAGGAAGAGTCATGGCCATTGCTTGACCACTTTCCTCTCTGTGAAAGCCTGAGAGAATGTCCTCTCTCTAGGTGATTCTCCTTAGGCACACTATACTTCATTTATCTTTTTCCTCTGAAGTCCCTTAATCTCCTTGAACAGAAAATTTGGAAAACCTCTGAGCTATAGAATGTTACAGCACAGGTTCTCTTATGTCCTGAGTCCTCATTGACCTTGAAGGGCTAGGGCCAAAATGTTGGCTATCCTCGTAGCCCTTCTTTTTCTCCAATTTTTGGTCTCTTAACTTACATTCTCAACTGTCCAGCAGAGAAGCATCATGATACTATTACTCTACAACATAGGTACTTGAGCTTAACATCACTGTCTTTCTGAGTATCAAACATCTTAGACTTACCTTGCAATTGGTATTTTCTATCAATCACTGATATGCTAATAAATCTCTCCAGAATTTGATAAAAGCATTTACACATTTTTACACAGACATTTAGAAATCCAAGCATGTATAAAATTGTAGCCTGTCAAGCATGTGGCATTTTGCCTAGTCTCTTACTCTCACTTAATACCTTTTTATGTTAACCAACCATTTACTTGAGAGAGAGTATAGCAGTAACTGGATTTACATTGGAAGCAGTACACATCCAAAAGACCAGAACAACATGCATTCCAAGCATAGTTTTTGTGTTGCACATTGCTTTCATCAATGAGAAAAACCTTTTGAAGGTTCCTAGGACCAATATGAAATTCATCCTGTGTATATAAGTGTATGGTTTTGCTCCTGCTATGTTTCCTCTCTTTTCTGCTTCCAGTCACTTCGTTGTTTAGTCCATAAGACTTTGATTTCCATTCAGCTGTGTTATGCCTTTCCATTTTTATTTCTTCTTTAGATTTCTTACACTAGGGAGACTATACGATATTTACACATGTAGGTCTGGTTTATTTCACTTAGGAGTATATGTTCAATATACATCCATTTATATATGAAGTCTTCCAGTTTATCATTCTTTATAGCTGAGTAATATTCCATAGTATAAAAATACCACATTTTTTTCAACCATTCTTCAAATGATAGGCATTTTGGTTGCTTCCAAGATTTGACTATTACAAATAGGGCTGCTATAAACATAGGTGCACACATATCACTATGGTATGATGTTTTCAGTTCTTCTGGGAAAATTCCCAGTAGGGGGATAGGTGGATTGAATGGGATTTCCAGTTCTAATTTTTTAAGGAGTCTCCACACTGCTTTCCATAATGGTTGCACCAATCTGCATTCCCACCAGCAGTAGAGAAGCGTTCCCTTTACCCCACAACCTCTCCAACATTTGTTGTTGGTTGATTTCTTTATGATACCCATTCTTTCTGGGGTGAGATGGTATCTAAGTGTTGTTTTAATTTGCATTTCACGGATGGCTAGTGATGTCGAGCATTTCTTCATGTATTTATAGGCTTGCTGAATTTCTTTCCCTGAGAAATTTGTGTTCATCTCAGATGCCCATTTCTGGATTGGGTCTTTGAATTTTGGGACCCTAATGGTTTTTAGTTCTTTATAAATTCTAGAAAGAAGACCTTTGTCTGAATACTTATTAGTTAAAATCTTTTCAAAATTTGTGGGTTGTCTTTTCACTCTCTTGGTAATTTCTTTTGACGTGCAAAAACGTCTTAGCCAAAGGTGTTCCCGTTTATTGATTCTTTCAAGGGATAAATGTGCATTTTGATTTTTGTCCATGAACTTTTGCCTACCCCCATGTCTTCAAGGTTTTCTCCTACTTTCTCTTCCAGGAAATTTAATGTTTCTCTTTTAATGTTTACATCTTTAATCCATTTAAACTTTAGTTTAGTGCATGGTGATAGACTTGGGTCAAGTTTTAGTTTTCGACATGTAGAGAGCCAGTTTTTCCAGCACCATTTGTTAAAGAGACTATCTTTCTTCCAGTAAGGGCATTTGGCCCCTTTGTCAAAGATAAGTTTGTTGAGTGTGTTTGTTTTTGCTTCTGCTTCTTCTAATCTATTCCATTGATCTTCAGGTCTATTTTTTTTGGCCAATACCATGCTGATTTTATTACTGTAGCTTTATAGTATAACTTTAGGTCAGAAATTGTAATGCCTCTTGCCTTACCTTTGTTGCCCAGGATTGTCTTTGCAGTTATGGGTCTTTTTTGGTTCCAAATAAATTTTAGGAATGATTTCTCCAGATCTGTGAGATATGTTGATGGTAGTTTGATAGGAATTGCATTAAATCTGTATAACAATTTAGGGAGTGTGACCATCTTGACAATGTTGGTTCTTCCTATCCAGGAGCAGAGAATATCTTTCCATTTTCTGAGGTCTTCCAGGATCTCTTTTTTTAGAGGACTGTAGTTTTCATGGAAAAGGTGTTTTACTTCCTTAGTTATGTTAATTCCTAGGTATTTCATTTTCTTCAGTGCGATCATAAAAGGTATTGTTTCTCTAATTTCTCTCTCAGTGTGCTTGTTATCTGTGTAGAGGAATGATATTGACTTTTGTGTGTTGACTTTGTAACCTGCTATGCTACTGAATTTGTGTATTAATTCTAGTAGGTTCTTCATGGAGCTTTTGGATCTTCCAAGTAGATTATCATGTCATCTGCAAATAGTGATAGTTTTACTTCTTTACCTATTCTTATTCCTTTTATTTCTCTCTCTTGTCTAATGGCTGTAGCTAATGCTTCCAAAACTATGTTGAATAGGAGTGGTGATAGAGGACATCCTTGTCTTGTACCAGATTTGAGAGTAAAAGACTTCAGTTTTTCCCCATTTAGAATTATGTTAGTTGTTAGATTATCGTTAGATGGCTTTTATCAGGTTGAGGTAGAGGCCCTCTATGCCTATTTTCTGTAGGACTTTGAACATGAATGAGTGTTGCACTTTGTCGAAAGCCTTTTCTGCATCAATTGAGACAATCATGTGTTTTTTGGTTTTGGCTCTATTGATATAGTGTACTGCATTTATAGATTTGCGTATATTGAACCATCCTTGCATCCCTGGGATGAATCCTACCTGGTCATGGTGTATAATCTTTTTGATGATTTGTTGTATTCTATTGGCGAGGATTTCATTGAGAATTTTTGCATCTATATACATGAGAGAAATTGGCCTATAGTTCTCTTTTTTAGTTCCATCTCTCTCTGGTTTTGGTATCAGTGTAATACTTGCCTCTAGGAATGATTTTGAAAGGATTGCTTTCTTTCCAATTTCTCTGAAGAATTTGAGGACTATTGGGATTATGTCTTCTATAAATTTTTTGTGGAATTCAGCGTGAATTCATCAAGTCCTGGACTTTTCTTTGTTAGCAGGCCTTTTATTACATTTCGTATTTCACTGGCTGTTATTGGGTTATTGAGAGTACTTATATCTTCTTGATTCGGTTTTGGTAATTTGTACTTTTCTAGGAATCTGTCTATTTCTTCTGTATCTTCAATTCTGTGAGAGTAAAGACTCAAAGTAGCTATAAATGATCCTCTGAATCTCTGCTGGGTCTGTAGTAATTTCACCCTTTTCATTTCTTATTGCTTGAATTTGAGACCTTTCTTTCCTCTTTTTGATGAGGTTAGCTAGGGGCTTATCAATTTTGTTTAATCTTTCAAAGAACTAGCTTTTTGATTCATTAATTCTTTGTATTGTTTTCTTCATCTCAATTGAATTAATCTCAGCTCTTATCTTTATAATTTGCTTTCGTCTTTGGGCTTTGGATTTCATTTGCTGTTCCGTTTCTAGTTGGTTTATGCACTGCATGAGAGTGTTTATTTGTTCCCGTTCTGTTTTCTTAATGTGTGAGTTCAAAGCTATAAATTTCCCTCTAAGAACTGCTTTCATTGCATCCCATAAATTTTGGTAGGTTGTCCTTTAATTTTCATCAAATTGTAGTATTTTTTAATTTCTTGTTTTGTTCCATCTGTAACCCACTGGTTGTTGAGAAGGGTATTGTTTAATTTCCATGTATTTCTGGAGTTTTTATGGTTTCTTTGGTCATTTATTTCCAATTTCATTGCAGTGATCAGATAATGTACATGGGATAATTTCTGTTTTCTTGCATATATTTAAGCGTGACCTGTGGACTAATATGTGGTCTATTGTAGAAAATGTCCCATGTGCAGCTCAAAGGAATGTGTATTCTGAAGAGGTTGGGTGGAACACTGTGTATGTCCACTAAGTCCAGTTGTTCCAAATTCTGTTTCAGTTCTGCTACTTCTTTGCTAATTTTTTGTCCGCTTGACCTATCTTTTTCAGATAGGGGGATGTTAAGGTCTCCTATTAAGATTGCAGTATTGGATATTAAATTTTTCATGTCCATTAAGGTTTGTCTTATATAATTTGCTGCTCCCGTGTTGAGTGCACACATATTTATGAGTGTTACCTCTTCACCCTGTTTTTTTCCCTTGATCAGTATATAATGGCCTCCTTTGTTACGTTTGATCAATCTTGGTTTTGAAGTTTATACTGTCTGCAAACAGGATTGCTATCCCTGCTTTTTTTTTTTGAGGTGCTGGAGCATGTAATATTGTTTTCCGTCCTTTCACTTTTAGCCTATGAGTTTCTTTATGAGTTAAGTGTGTTTCTTGTATACAACATATTATTGGGGTTTTTTTCCTTATCCATTGTGCTAGTCTACTTCTTTTAATTGGAGAATTGTCCATTGACATTGACGGTTGTAATTGAAATGTGGTCTTATTGTTGACATGACTTTTATTTACTATTGCTTATCACTTTTTCTCCTATGTTTAATTCGTTGCCCTATTTGGTAGGATCTTTCTGTCTCATTTGTTGAGTTCAGGTCATTTTGGTCCCTCTCTGAAATATTTGTTAGTATACTGTGTAGTGTTGGCTTTGACGGCATGAAATTCTTTAGTTGTTCCTTGTCGTGGAAGTATTTCACTTCTCCCTCACACTTGAAAGAGAGTTTTGCCGGGTATGGCTGTCTGGCCTGGAATTTGTTTTCATGGAGGCCTTGAAGCACTCTGCTCCATGCTCTTCTTGATTTCCTGGTTTGTGAAGAGAAATCTGCCATTATTCTGATGGGTTTTCCTTTAAATGTGATCTGTTTCTTTTCTCTAGCAGCTTTTAGTGTGTTATTCTTCTGCTGGATCTCTGGGATCTTGATTATTATATGTCTTGATGTGTTTTTAGTCAGGTTGATGTTATTTGGAGTTCTGTATGCTTCAGTTACCTGAATGTCCAGTTG
>PVKN010038831.1:0-10976 GCA_004027915.1 Capromys pilorides | reverse complement strand
CAGATGTTGTATTTTAAAGGCAAACATTTCTTAAACTTACTGGGGGAGAAATGTATATCTATTAAGGAAATAGACACTGCTGAAGGAAAGACACATGTTATCGATTTCTTCAATTAGCAGCATATTCCTGATAGTATTCCTAAGGAACTGCAGGGGTTCTAATTGAAATATTCTAATTGTTCTTTTTTTCTAATCCACTCGGCACTGCTATAACATGAGGGAAGGAATCCTGGGATGAAATTCTGGGCCAAAACCATTTCTGACTTTGTAGTTATGAAAACATGGTTGCACTGTTTTGATTAATGCATCATTTATTAAAAGTTTTTCTCAGTAGGACAGCAAGCAATTATTCAAAGCAGCTGGGTTCGAGAAGGTCTGATCACATGTTATTACACGCAGAGGAATTACAGATCATGGGAGGATGAACAGTGTAATTATGTTCATGGAGTGTCACTTATTAATTTTAAAGGTAACATTCATAATAATTTCATAATAGCTGTAAAAATCAAAGCTAATATCTGGATTTGTGTAGGTCTCTTAGGTTTAAATTTGGTACACAGATTCAATTTAGTTAAAATTTGGACATTGCCTGACTGTCTTCAATGTTTCAAAGAGAATGAAATCCTGAAAATTAGCAGTACAAAAATCTAAAATTAATCTAATATTAATCTAATATTCCTGTTTCTTAATCTTCCATGTATCACAGTCTCACTCCCTTCCTGCATTAGTGTAGAGAGGGAGTCCTAACAGGATTCTGACAATTGTGTTATGTTTCCTCTGAATAATTAAACAGAAGTGCAAAGATTATGTACGAGGAGCAATCAACGCCTTTGCTAGCTTTACCGAGGTAATTACAGAAGCCTCATCTTGGAAAAGCCCTGCAGCTCTTCAAACATGAGGGCTCCCTTTGCTGGTGCTATACCCGGGCCCTTAACTGTTCAGAAGAGTTTCTGTCTGAGACGCTTTCAGTGCCTCTTGCAGTCCCTTCATTCCATTTTTGGCTTAACATTATTGCTAATGAGAAGTCCAGAGCACACAAATTCTAATTTTAACAGGATGGAAACAATCTTTTTTGCCAGGTAAGTGGGTGGTACTTATAGCGAGCAATTAAAAATGCACTTTACCAAGTTAAAAAAAAAAAAAAAAAAGTTAATGCTAGCATCAGTAAAGTAACAACAAAAAAATAAGAATGAAAAGCTGAAGAGATCTGGAAGTTAATGAAATTCATAAACTGTGAGATGCTATGAGACCCTGACATGTGCTGTTAACTGTAGAAATAAAACAAAACTTGACATAAAACAAAAAAATACGAAATCATGACTCTCCAAGTCTGATATATCTAAAAATTTCTCTACTTCTAGATGTTATAGAGCTTTAATTTTTGTACTGGAACATTTTCTCCAAATAGAAATCTCTTTATTATTTTTCTTCTATCAATGTAATAGGTGCTTGTTATTAAAAATTAAGTACAGCTAAATTCCCTGGTGAAACACTACTAAAACTTAATCTTTCCCATCACTTCCTATATAGCACATAACTGTAAGTAAGAGCTACAAGTGCATGAAAATACAAATTCAGTAAAAAGTCACTAAGTAGTTGTACAGCACATGCTATGGTCATGCAACAGGATATTCTGGGGAGCAAAAAGACATGCTCCCTCCCTGTGGTACCTGCCAGCCTGCCTCAGGCAGAGGCATTAGTTGGATTATTATGAAGGAGCAGCGCACTATGAGCATGGCAAATACAGTGAAGGGGAAGCCACACCGCAGGACCTTATATTCTGGGGAAGAGACTTGAGCAGTGTGTGTGTGTGTGTGGGGGGGTGGCGGGAGGTGGGGAGCACAGGTTCCCTGAGGACACTATGCTATCGAGTTCAGATTTTAAGTAAGAGTCAGAAGCCATGTGGTGTCTAGAAAAAGATGGGCATAAGGCAAATGAGAGGTCCAGAGCAGCTGAGCTTTGCAGGGTGAAGAAGCTGCTTAGTTTAAGGCTGTAGCTTTAGAGTGAGCAATGCATTTGAGAAAATTAAGGAAAGATAAAAATCTGGAGATCAGTGCGTTGCAGGGACGGGGCACCCTGGAGTGGCAAGTGGGGAGATAGACCCTATGGGGCCACATAGAGCCTACTGGGGCTTTGGTACCCAATCTTTTAAAAATATTTTCATTTTATTTTTTGCAGAGAATAAAAAAATAGTAAAATAAACATGTTAGAAGCAATACGGAGTTTCACTAAACAAAAATGGTAGGAATTCAGCAAGAGTTGTTATATTGCATAGTGTTGTCTTCAAATTAGCTGTTCAGATTACCAGATATAAACATGCAAAATTGGTCAAAAAATTCAAAAGAAGAGAGAAAAAATGTAAGCATTAACTACTCCTTTCAGCAGACCATCAGAAATCACTGGTACAGTTGTCCAAGCCCTCTCATCTAAATAAACATATATTTCTTCTGTCCTTCCCCCTTTCTTTCTTTTCTCCTATCCCTCATTCCAGTTATTCCTTCTCCTTGAACAATCTTTCCCTTTTACAGTACCTTTTTTAAAAAAATGTATTTAGTACAGGATTTTCAGGATCTCACTACACAGATCAGACTCATAGTGATTCTCCTATATTCAGCCTCCCAAGAACTGGGATTACAGGTGCATGCCACCACTCCCAGTTTCAATCACTATCTAAGCATGCCTCCTGCGACATGGTGGGCCAGCCCAGCAGGTCAGGAATTGAATCCCTAACCCCTTCTTCTGCACAAGCAGGCCCTTTAATCTGCTGAGCTATTTGGCCAGCCCTTCCATTATCTTTGTTTTGCTTTTTTTTTTTTTTTTTTCTGTATTAAATAGGAATTCAACAATGGTTGCTGTATTGCATAATGTTGTCTTCAAATTAGCTGTTCAGACTACCAGGTATAGGGATGCAGAATTAGAAAGAAAAACAGGTTAGAAGAATTTAAGTGGACAAAAGAAAAATTTAAGCATTGATTGCTCCTCTCTGTAGATCAGCAGAAATTAGCAGTTCAGTTATCTAAGCTATCCCTCATACATTCATAAATATATGTTTCTCTCCTTTCCCTCCCTCTCCTGTCATTTTCCTCATCTCAGTTTTTCCTCTCCTTTGAACAGATTCTTTCCCTTTCATAGTACCTATTATGCCTTTCAGATTTTATTTACTCTTTCAGGTTCTTACTCTAGGGAAACAGTATGATATTTACACATGTGGGTGTGATTTATTTTACTTATGAGTATGATCTGTAGCTGCCTCCCTTTAACTATAAAAGCCTCAAGCTTAGCATTTTTGTAGCTTATTAATACTCCATTCTGTTAGAATACCACTTTTTTATCCATTCTTCAGTTGATGGACAATTGCATTGTTGTCAATATTTAGCAATAACAAACTGCACTGCTATAGACATGAATGTGCATGTATCATTGTGGTTTGATGTTTTTAGTTCTTCTGGAAAAATACCCAGGAGGGGAATAGCTGGGTTTAATGGGACCTCTAATCCTAGTTTTTGATGAATCTGCACACTGGTTTCTGTAGTGACTGTGCCAGTCTGTAGTCCTGCCAACAGTGGAGAGGAGTTCCTGTTCCCCCACAGCCCCTCCAGCACTTGTTATTGGTTGCCTTCTTGATGATAGCCATGAAGATGCAGACACAACTACAAAAATAGCCACCTCGTCTTTGACAAAGAGTCCAAACATGTTCATAGCCTCTGTAATTATGGTGTGGGCAGCATTGGCTTTCTACATGCTGAAGGCTTAAGTGTCTGTCACTATGCACTAAACTAAATCAAAATGGATCAAATATTTAAATATTAAAACTGAAACACTAAATCTATTGGAGGAGAAAGTAGGTAAAAATCTTGAATCCATAAAGGTAGGCAGAAAGTTCATGACCAAAAATCATACTGCAGGGGAAATACTTCAAAGAATCAACAACTGTGATCTCATCTTTTTGAAAAGTTTCTCCACGACAAAAGAAATCACCAGCAAAGTAAAAGAAAACCCACACATTGGGAAAAAAAATCTAACTTTCTCTCAGGCAAAAAATTTCCAACTAGAGCATACAAAGAATGAAAAAACAACAGGCCCCCAAAGTTCAAGGACACAATGAAAAACATGGACACCTTAGATGAATATACACTTCTCAAATGAAAAAATAAAAATGAGAAATACATATATGAAAAAAGTGTTCAACATCATTGATCATTTAAGAGATGCAAATTAAAACTTCACTGAGATTCCCAATCTTGAGAGAAATGGAAAGCAGACACTGAGGACAGAGGTGGCATGCTCTGCACCAGGGTCAGCCTGGCTTTCACATGGCGTGCTGACAGGGAAGACAGGAAGAGATGTGTGCAATGGAGGCTGACAAGTATGAAGGCCGAGGAGCCTGCGACAGCAAGGCAGGCATATGAGTGTGTGTGCCACGAGTTAGACAGGAGTCAAGCAAGACTCGCTTAGCATGTTTTATTCTCTAAAAATTTTGGGCCATGTGGTTATAGTACTTTTTAAATCTTAATAATTTGCGACATCTATTTATGTAATGTGACGTTACTCTGGTTGAGTTTTTCTATGATAATCATATATTGCATTTGTCAAGATAACATTATAGTGATTTCAGTATAATTTTTATTCTTTTTTTTTTTTTTACAGAAATTGAGACACTTTATTTTTAAGTGTTGTGAAAAGAACTATTTTTTTTTTTTTGAGATTTTCCTAGATTACAGATTGATTTGGAAAACACTGACATGTTTTGCAAAACTGACTCTCCCTTTCAGAAAATTTAACAGGTCTTTCCATTTATTCCAGTCTTCTTTTTTATTTTTCAGTAAAATTTTATGCATTTATTTATGTAAATCTTAAGGCAAAAGTATTGGTTTGTTTTGAATTATGTTGCTTGCTCCTACTTCTTGCCTTTAGGTGTGCATAAATATATCCATCTTCTCTGTTGAGAATATTTGGGCAGATAATTCTGAGAAGTTTGTACACAGTAGATAACTGAGAAGTACTCTTTCTCTCCAAAAGGACTGTTATTCATGCCAGGAAGGAAAATATGTAGGAAGTAAATTTTTCTTCCTGTGGAATAAATGTCTCCATGGAGAATTTCAAATCAATCTCTCTTTGCAGGTGAAGGCTTGCCTTTTCTAGTGTGCTGTCAACGTGGGCAGGGAATATGTCCCTGGTTGCCTATCTACATCTCTAGAAACACATTCTCTAATGACTTGGACATAGTCCTGCATAGTTCTGCTGGTACATGTGCTAGACCCAGCTGCAGGATCCTTCACCCGTGCCATTGTGTGCCTGTCTGCTCACCGCTTCCTCTTGCCTACTCTCCCTTGGAGACTCAAGGATGTAGAGTGGAGCCATGAGCCCTAAGGACTGATCCTAAAGTTTCAAATTCTGTGTTTTTGCAAAACATTCTCTTTCTTCCTCCTCCTACTGAGGAAAATGGGAATTTTCATTAGATGTTATAGGTGGTAATGCACACAGAGGCATGCACAAGAAAACATCAGAGACTCCACATATATTTATTTGCTTGATAGATCGGCCATTCTTTGTTGAGAAGTTCTGTTTGAAACTGTCCTTTTAGTGTCCAATCTAAGCTTATCATTGGTAGCCACAACTTCATTTAAATTAGAAAAGCATGGCAAGTTCCAAGGGAGAGCTGGCAGGGACAAAACTGGATTTTCCCAACCTCTTTATGGGCCCTTTATTTATCCTCAGTTTCTACAGATTTGATCGCTTGTGAAACTCGAGATACTGAGTATTTATCCTCAGTTTCCACAGATTTGCTCACTTGTGAAACTCAAGATACTGAGAGTTGTATCTTCAATTTTTTATCTCCAGCCTGGGCTTTGCAGTGGTGATGGCTGTGGCTTGCTATTTAACTGGAGCTTAATACTTCACTATTATACTGATGTCCAGCCCTCTCTCCTGCCTGGTACTGTAACACACTGCATTCAGTATTCTAATGGGATTGAGCGGGTCTGCCATCACTAGCTTGATTTTTCACAGGAAACTAGGACAATAGGGGCCTTGAGAAAGTGAATGTGAGAAATGCATGCTGCTGTCTAGGGACTTTAGTTCAAAATGAAAACAACACTGTCCTCTATTGCTGTGTCTGCCACCCTATTTCCATCAGTAAATAACTAGAGCCCCTTCCTGCACCATGGTTGTGAACACACAAAAAAAGTTTCCAGTCATCAAGGCCAGTGCTTTGCAATGTAAAATTTGGCTCTCTTTGTAAATGAAATTGTCACCCACTGTTTGCTTTCTTTCTTTCCATGAAACACTCAGCTGCTCAACCTAAGAAAATTCTTTTTGGACTTAAAGAGTAAACCTTCAATAATAATAATAATAATAATAATAATAATAATAATAATAGTCTATTTGAAAAGAAAAGCCTTAGAAACTTAATGGCAGGCAAACATTAGCAACTGTATGCATTAACTGAACTTTAGTGGATAATTCAGCGTAGTGTTGTCTGTGTAGAATGGGGTTGGAGGAAGGGGCTCCTGGTGCTTTCTAGACATAGTAATGATGTAGGTAATTGTGAGAAGGTAATACACTTTCAATATGATAACAGGATTTGGGGACCCGAAGGGAAGGAGAAGAAGAAAAAAAATCATAAGTTTTCATTATTTTAAAGGGAGAAAATATGGAAATCCAGGGATGGTCTCTACTGAGACTTAGAAAATGCCAGGGATCAAGTTCCTAGCTTTCTCTATAGAGGCTTTTCTGTCCTCCCTACAGTGTTCCATGTTCCTCTTGATACCTCTTTCTTTGTCCTGGGTCTTTTGAGCACTCATTCCCAGCCTTCTGATGTCTTTGCCTCCTGTTTTTGTTTGTTGGTTTGTATGTTAGAGAAGGGTCTACAGGGTGTTCAAGGTCTCACTACTAGATCAGACTCAGTGATATCCCTGTTTACAGCCTCCCAAGAGCTGGGATTACAGGTGCACACCACCACGCCCAGTCTCAATTGCCATTTTAGTGCACCTCAGGGGTGGGGCCAGTATGGCAGTCCCTGGGATTGAACCCCAGCTTGTCGGTGCTTTAAACTGCTGAGCTACTTGGCAGGCCCTTTGCCTCACATTTTGTATGGTGAGCACAATTCTTTCTTTTCTCTCTATAACAAAAGTTTGGGTTCGATGTATGGTTGCCAACCAAGGAACTACATTTCCCAGGCTCTCTTAAAGCCAAGATTCTGAATATAAAATAGATTCTAGCAATAGAAGCTTCACCAGGGAGTCAAGAGGAGATGCTGAGAGACTTCTCTAGACCTCTGATCATGCTTGCTGGCCAGTGAGATCTGGGTGTCCTGCATGGGCTTCCAGTCTACTCTGGCTACTAGTGGTCCAGAAGCAATGTGGTTGTGGCCACATCCATGGCTTGTCTCTACTGTCTCAACACCACTTCCTATGTCTCTTCTCTTGCCCTTGCTGTAAGACAGGCCTGGTTCAGAGTTGTTTTGGTTGTCATTTCAGGAGACTCACCCACTACCCTTTCCAATGGTTTTAGAGATCTTTACTTTAGGCCCATGTTGTCTTGTGATCAAATTCTAATTCCTTCACTAATCTACAGTAAATAATATCATTTTTGTGGATCCTCATAGTATTTAAGGGTAGAGACACCAGTAGGCCATTTTGGGAATAAAGGAGTTCTCGCCAGGCATCATATGAGATTCTCCCACCAATGAAAGAGGGGGCATCACCACCATTTGCTTGAGCACCTACCAGGGATGGGGCTCTAGTTCATGGGGTAGAGTGCTTAACTGGCATAGATGAAGCTCAGGGCTCTATCCTGATTAGGGTTCTCCTCTGTAAAGTGAAGGTAGATAGAGAGTTTTAAGTCCCTACAGCTAAGAAGTGAAACCCATTCTTTTTTTGAACCTTCTCTGTCACACCTCAGAGCAAAAAGTGGTTAAAATATAAAAAGCAAATGCTATCTATCAAAAGTTTCCAAGGAATTTCCTTGTAAAGACTGCTGGTGGCTGAAGATTTCAGTGTACTATCTTTTAAGAAGTACACGTTAGGCCAGGGTACAAATCATGTTCATTTCAAAGGAGCCCACAGGCAAAAATGGAATTGGGAGTAGCATGATTGTTCTGCCTCGTTCTTTCCTATGTGTTTTCCCTGTACTCTGAGGACAGAGTGGTGGGAGAGCTAGGGCTTGCACTCTCGGTAAAGGCCGAGCTCCTCTGTTTCCCAATCTTTCCCTCACCGCTAGGCCAGGTCCTGTGAGGTGTAGCTGCCTGCTTTCCAAAGCAACTGCTTTTGCTCTCATGAAAATATTTCTTAAGATTAGCCTTGCTTCATAGCAGAGTGATGAGACACACAATTAGGGTTTGAGTTTGAGAGAACCCAAGAAAGCTTACCATGCTGTCAGGTTTCTAGGATATCATAACCACCCAGGTCTGGGCAAATGCACCCTCCTTGGGTCTAGCCTAGCTTTATGTTTATGTTACTGAGCTTGGAGGGCAGGAAGCAGAAAAAAAAATATTAGCAGAGCTCATTTTGCCTACTTTGTCCAGAGGATGCTTGATGGCAGAATTTACGCAGTCTTCCTCCTTTGCTCCCCACACAACCATCCAGAATCCAGGCCTGTCTGTGGGGCTCAGTTCTTACCACCTCTGAGAAATCTCTGTAAACCTGACAGGCAGAGTTAATTCTTTTGTCTTGAGCAGCCTACAAGCTCTGTTGACACAGCAGAAGCAATATTCTAGCACTTACCACAAAGTACTGTAACGAGCTGTTTACTTACCTGTTTGCCTCATTACACACTGACCTCAGTAAGCAGAGTCACTGTATCTTATTCATCTCTTAATCCTTCACAGCTAAATAAATATTTGGTAAATTAAATTGAATTCTTACCCTCAATTCAGTATACTCTACCCAACCTGGAGGCAACAAACAAAATTCCTTGAATTTAAGGGCCTTTTTATTATAAAATGTACCCTGAGGTACTGTTTAGATTGATGAGCGTGTTGAATGTGTATGTGCAAGTATTACCTGAAGTCAATTGTGAATACGCAGGGCCATTGCAGAGCAGTTCTCGTTTGCATTCTGATTCAACCGCTGGCAAGAGACATGGTCAGGCACTAGTGCCCTGACTGCTCTTTGACTGTTTTTTATAAAGTACGACAGACCTTAGTGTCTACCTCATGAGGTTGTTGTGAAGATTGAATGAATTCATAAGGGCTGGAGCACTGAAAAGTTTTCTGGTGCACAGTAAATGCTTTTCAATGTATGTTATTATCATCCTGATATCAGACGCATTAAAATGTGGAACAAAAAATGTCTGCCCTAAATTCACATATAGCTTGATATTCAAAAAGCAGGTTTATGCCAGCCCCACCCTCAGGCATACTGAGCTGGCCGCCAAGTCCAGGCATGGTGGCCCAGGCCTGTAATTCCAGCACTGGAGAGGCTGCAAACAGGAGAATCACTATGAGTCTGAGCCGCATAGTGAAACTCTGTACCAAATACATAAAAAAAAAAAAAAAAAGCTGACTTGTACATCTCATAGCCCAGCACAGTTTCCACTCACTAGGTGTGTATAGAATTGACTTGGCATTCTCTGGGTACAAGAAAGTCTTTGCTTCATTTGCAGGAACCCTGTGTACTTTGCTTGTAGTATTGGTTCCTTGCCTTTCATCGGCCTTATTTTCACCTGTTATGCTGGCCCAATATCTTGTATCCTTTAATCAGCAAGGAGTCTAACAACAGTGGTTATCTCTTAAAAACATAAATGCAGAAAAAGTATACCAGTAGAGCCCACACACAACCCCTGGCCCCAACCCTTAGATACTGTGCAAGCCAGGAGTTGGAGCCACAGCTACTGAGTGGGAAAGTGAGCCCCTGCCTTCTGGTGCCAACTCTCACAAGTATAGGTTTCATATTTTCAGCTAGGCAGAAACAGGTCCCAGATTACGCACACGTTCTGGGCCTGCTTCCTCCATTACTGCAATTGTCCCTTCTCTCTTATCCAAATTGCAACGTGGACAAATTTCTTCGTGCTTTTTCACTATTAATCTAATTATACTTCTGGCACTCTGCCAGCCATTTCTTTGCCCTAAAGTACATTTTCCGACATGAGTCTTGGCTGCCCAGGACAGCTACCTGATCTTTCATTTATTCAGACTTTTCATCTGGCCACTTATAAGTGGGGTGTTCTACCATGTGTGCTTCTAAAAGGACACTGCCTATTATGTGTAACACTACTTATTTAATACTGTAAATGCTTTTTTATAAACTATTGACACTGGCTTGGGTGACTTCTGATAGGAGACATACTATAGATGACACAGTCAATACAATGACTCACTCTTATTTATTAAAAACCTATGGAATCTATAGATAGGTGCCAGGTGCTGACAGCCTCACTGGGAAGATCCAATTAAGAAGCATTGAAATGTGTCATTACTTGCAGTAATGTTTGACCCAGTGTGTTGGCCAGCATTCCATTACTGGAACAAATACCTAATCTAATCAAATTATAAGGAGAGAGGGCTCCTTTGGGATCATGGCCTTGGAAACTCACTGCATGGTTGGTTTGCCTGGTTACTTTGGGGCTCTGACCAAATATTATGGTGTGAATGTGAGGTCGAACAAAAGGAGTTATCATGGGGCTGAGAAGAAAAAATGAGAAGAGGAGAGCAGGGAGCACAGTCTCTCTGAAGGGACTGTCTCCAGTGACGGAAAACTTTCTACCAGAACAGCCTTTTCAGTGTTTCTCCACCTCCCAACACCTTGCTGGAGACAAGCCTCTTAACACATGGACCTCTGACACATGGCTTTAGGTTCCAAAATATCATATTCAGCACTGCAGGCATCTGGTCTAGGTTTGTTCTTTGGGAAGGAAGAATCAGAGTAGCCGCAGAAGTTTTCATGAATATAATGAAACTTGGCTGATCTTTTTTATTTTATTTTAATATTTTATTTGTTTTTTTAATTTTAATAAGAAAGAAATAACAATGAGACAGT
>PVKN010038830.1:0-10988 GCA_004027915.1 Capromys pilorides | reverse complement strand
TTCATGTTTAATTCATGTTCTGTTCATTTAAATAAGCAGAAGGCATTCTTTATGAGCATAGATGTTTTTATTTTCTTTATAGTAATTTTCACAAAATATTTAAATGCTTTGTAAAGTACATACTTTTAAATTTTATATTGGGCATATGCTTACATAGATTATTTTAAATTATATTAATTTTTATATTCATATTTTTTCCGGTGCTATTTGCAGGTATTATATTTTTAACCTTTATTTATTTGATACAGGGTCTCACTACACAATTCAGACTTACAATGATCCTCTTGTTTTTAGCCTCCCCAGTGCTGGGTTTACAGGCATGTGCCACTATGCCCTGTTTCAGTTGCCTGCTGAGCATGTTTGGGGGTGGAGCCAGCATGGCATGTGGTGCTGGGGATCAAACTTGGGTCCCTGTTCTTGCCAAGCAGGTGCTTAGACTGCTGAGTTATCTCCCCAGCCGGCAGGTATTATTTTTTAGGGTAATGTTTTTATTTAAAACTTTTTTATTTATTGTATTATTATATTGTAGGTACTACTGTTTTACATCCATCCATTTATTTTATCCTCACAAGAGTCCATGAATGTGTGCCATCACTCTCTCCATTTCACATGTGAAGCACCCAGGCACCAAATGCTTCAGTGACTTCCCCAAATTGCACAACTTCCTATGTGAAGTCCAGGCTTTAGACAACTCATCTGGCTCAGCACTGACTCTGTCTACATTCCACTATAAAAACTCACTGGACAGATATACTCAGTAGTGAACCTGTTTCCAAAGTTGATGCACATTTGGAAATTGCATTAACTTTTAAGAACCATGAGAATACTGTGGAAAATCAAACATGTCAGAGATGAAAGGACAGACAGCATTTAATTCCACCTATGTGAGGTACCTATGGGAATCAACGCATAGAGACAGAAAGAAGGAAGGTGGTTACCAGAAGCTGAGGAGGGAGCTGTTGGAAGGGCACAGAGTTTGTCTTCCGGAGCTGTGGGGAAGTGGAAAGCTACATTTGGCTATTCTGAATGTTTAAGAAGCAGGGAAGACAAGTCTGAGGTTTCCCTGTGAGTATCTTGTGATCTGGAGAAGCAGGCAGGGATCAGTGTCAGGCGCACATATTTTATCTTTTAGTTCTAAGACTGCGTTGCACCAGGTGGAAAAGAGAAACCAAAGCTATGTTCAGCTGGGAAGGAAGAGATGCGTGGTAGTGACACCTTTGTGCATGGCAAGCAACTCCCTATGTGGTAGGTCTCCCCAGGCTCAGCTCTGCTAGTAGCTGTTCTGCTCAGGGCGGTGGCTCTTGGATGCTTCTACTCCTGAACAAATAACCTTGGAAGTTGTTATCAATGTCCTGATCTGTCACAGCCCATGCTTCCCTATAGTGCTACGGGCTTGGCCCTCCATCACAATAATAATATTTGCAATTATTTTACCAGGCACACACACACACACACACACACGCACGCACGCACGCACGCACGCACGCACGCAATCAGTTTTCACCTTCACAGCGTCCCATTTCTTCATTGCTGGTATTCATACATAACAGAAGGGCAGGCTTTCTCTGATTACCCTAATGAAATGAATCCCCTACACACTCTCATAACACCCTCTGCATTTGGTTCCCAGCTCTTTCCTCAATGCAGTTACCATATTGGTAGAATTCATTTCCATATCTAGCTCTCTTGTTAGTCAGGAAACTCCCCCTCTGCTATGATCCTCTAAGTAACTTCAGCAAGGGGCAATATAGTTCCCTGTCTGCATTTGGAATTTAACCAACATTTGTGGCATGAAGAGCTGAGTTACATAACTTACCAAGGTCACAGTGTTAATAAATGATAGGTTGGAGAACAGGATCTGTATAAAATCCTATTAAATATCTCTTGCTTGTTCCTTATGTTTTAAATATAATATACATCCCAATGTATATGTATAGATTCCTGCATGCACAAATATACCATATCGTTACATTTAAAAAACGTGGAGCACAAAGAAGAGAAAAGAATGCTTGCATTTCCCTCCTGGGAGGAAACACACTGGAGGGGCAGCTGTGTCCATGATGAGCAAATGTCAGGTAGGGTCAGCACCAGAGGCTTGGCTCCTTCCTGGGCAGGCAGCAGAAACCCTCAGGGTGGTATCTCCACCCCCATATGTCAGTCAGATAAAACTATTATCTGACATCAGAGACCACCAAGTCCCCAGTGCTTGAAGTTCGGCTGTCTTTCCATCCTGACCATCCTTGCCATTAACCTCCTTTTCATCCCCTGTGCTCCTGCTCAAATGCACATACTCACGAGCACCCAGACTTGCACACATACACAAACACTCACCAATCTATATCTATGCACATACACAGAAATAAGCACTAATACTCACACTGGTCCATATCCTTAAGATTTAATGACACAGATTGGTTAAGTGTGGTATTTGTGTAACTTTGGAGAGTTTAGCAAAATACATTGCACAAATAAGACATTCCTAAAAATTATTTTTCTTTATAGCATAAATGGCTATTGTGTTTGTTTTGGTCAGTAAATTCTTCCATAGCTATTTGGCTGAGTTGATAACACTGGATGCTGAAATGTGTTGAAGGCAACAATTTAAGGGTAAGAATTATCTATAGGGATAATGTACTAAGTCAGAAACTCCTTGATACTGGATGACATGAGAAGCCCTTCTCCGGGCTGGTCTCAGGGAGATGGAATTCTGGGGAGACCAGCCATGCAAGGGTATCAGGGAAGGACCAGTTTATAGGATCACTCCTGGCGGGAAGAGGAAAAAGTAGGTAGGTCATAAGGAAAGTGAGAAAACTTGAGATATGAAAGGAAAGGGAGGAATTGGACAATAAGAAATATGCAAAAGTTTAAAAACTCATGTCTCTTAATTAAAGAATTCTGCCTTGGGTAGATGTGTTAAACCAAAGGATTATAACTGATCCAAGGGATTACACTAACATAATCCCATCACACTTTGTATATATTTGTTGTACATGTTTTCTCATAAGCATAGTCTAGTTATTTTTGCTCCTGTGTCAGTTATTTCTAAAATGAAGCTCCCATGGGTTATTAGCTCTTACAAGGGAAATGGCGATCCAAGAGAAAAAAAAATTGTTGTTGCTACTTCATTATTTTCAAATTCTGCTCATGCTTCACATTTTGGGACATCAGGACATTTTATGCACATTGCTTTGATCTCATTATTTCCACATTAGCGAGAGTCTTTTTTCCTGGGGCATCTCTAGTTTCTGACTCCAGGGTTCATTGGCAACCTAGATGCTATGTGCAAAAGCGTGGGCCCTGGGGTTTGCCTTTAGGGTCAACATGTAGGTTTACCTTTAAAGGCTTACAACTATCAGAAGCGGGTGAGGGAGAAAGTTTTTTTTTTTTTCTTTCTACCTGTAAGTCCAGTTACCCAATAAAGATTTATTATGCCTTTTGTCTGAGAAGCTCTGTGACCTAATTTTGCTCCTTGCCTAGTTTCGGATATCACAACCTATTTTTATGCATTCAGCTTCCCTGATGAAATCCACATGTCTTAAATCAATAAAGCCATTGTTTAGCTTCCTTCTCTTTCTCTGCAGTGTCTTTTGCTTGGTCTCTTTTGTTTGCATAATTGTTTGTAGGAAATATGGCTCATTATCTGGGATCTT
Source organism: Capromys pilorides (assembly GCA_004027915.1). NCBI lineage: Eukaryota > Metazoa > Chordata > Mammalia > Rodentia > Capromyidae > Capromys > Capromys pilorides. Next base: position 7,338 of record PVKN010038830.1, on the reverse strand, counting down.
CCCTTGACCCCTTCCTCCCTTTGAGGTCTTTTTCTTATCAGCCCTTTTAGTGATCTTCAGTTGCTTGGTATGTAGCTATTAAATGCTCTTTAATGCACTGGCCTAGAAGAAATTTTGTTTATGCAGATTTTCTTTCTCTTTTATTGTTTGTTTTAGATAGGTTAAGAAATTAACAGTGGAAAACTCAATGCCTTTGTTCAATATCTTTGTATATAGGCAGAACATAAAAAGCCCCCTGTGTAAACTTCAGAAATTCAGCTTTTATTGCCTGTCCACAGACTCCCCAGATCTTTTACATTCCTGAGGTCCCAAGATCACAGCTAGACCCTCTTTGATGGCATTCTGCCCTGAAGGAACCAGAAACCTAGAAAAGTTGCCTTATGTATAGTCAGGCTACTTCTTTGCAAGCAATGCTTTACTCAGTGCAAATTCCAGGGCTTTAAAATATCCAGAGCACCAGAGCCAGTGCCTAGGGGTATTTTCTTCTTGAGCAGATCTCTCCCAATCTTCCCCTGGTTTCTAAGTAAGTTTGCCTCCTCTGACTGACTTTCCAGAGTATGGCAAAGGCCCGCCCAGGAGCATTTCTCCTGATGCCTCCAGGAATCTTGTTCTGTATCTTTTTTCCCCCAAATTTATTATGGGAAAAAGGATGGACTGTGTTAGTAAGGAGGTACTTGAATAAGGATGATGATGATGGAATATCATTAGCTAAAATGTTAGTGTTTTTCATCCAGGAAACTCTCTTGGACTCAACCTTGCCAAGAGAGAGATTGAAGAAAGAATAAACAAATGGCAAGGCTTACTGTTTATTCTTCATGATCTTCCTGTGGTCTTTCCCATGTAATCTCCCTTGGACTTTTAATGCCCCCTTACCCATGACTGTTTATCTCAATGTAAGTATCTTGCCAGAGTCATGGTAACTGCTGTAATAGAAAATGGCACTCCCAGCCAGGATACTCCAATTTCTTAGTTGTCAAAGTAATAGTTCCTGTTGTGGTTGGTTGCTTCTGTATCCTAGAAACAGCTGATCATTATGATGCACACTGGAAGAACCAATCAAAGACAGCAAATTATTCTACCTCTGTACCTCCTCTTTATAATCCTATAAAAACCTCCCTCCCTGAGCCTTCAGGCCTAATATTTTGGGAATGATGCCCATCAGTGCCCATTAATGGAAAATAAATCTGCCTCTAAGTCCTGGCTGTCATTTCAGTGTTTTTGTTTACCATTGCATTAGTTCCTTCCCATCGCATCATTTTTTTTCCTGTAGTTTTATGAAAATAATATCCTAACATTAGAAGAATGTGTTTTGCTTTGGTTTTTTTCCCTGAAAAGATATGTTGTTACCATTCTGAGCTTCATATGAGAAGGTAAACTTGGAAAGAAATCCCCACATGCAGAATGTTTATGTCACCAACCAATTTAAAGTGACTTTAAATCAAAATCTCAAACTTGGACCTAAGAGATAGCTCAGTAGACTAAGTGCCTGTATAGGCAAGCTCAGGGACTGGTGTTTAATCCCTGGCACCACATGCCGCACTGGCCCCATCCTGGAGCACTCTGAATAGGCCACCAAGTCCGAGTGTGGTGGTATACGCCTATAATCCCAGTGCTGGGAAGGCTGAAAATAGGAGGATCACTATGAGTTTGAGCTGTGTAGTGAGACCCTATACCAAATGCATAAAATAAAAATAAAAAATATAAACCTTAAACTCAAACCTATTCACAAGTGCTTTATTAATATCTTTCCTTGAAGGTAGATCGTTGAAAGGTCAAGCAATGAACATAAATGCCCCACTCTTCCCACCAGAGGAATAGCACCAACCTTTAAAGAACAAATACAGAATTCTGCTGTTTACTGTAACTAAGGGTCAAGGACAACTTCATTTTCTGTCTCCTACATTCTCTACCACCCTCTTTCTTTGGAAACTTTCCTATTCAATGTGTAGTATGACTTTTCTCTCTTTTACAAACTCCTTTCTCACATCAATCTGAAGCACTTGTGATTTTTGCATGTGCTATATAGTCAGTGTTTGCCAAAGCAGCAGATTTAATGCAAGACACAGAAATTTTAAGATCAGTTGACAATCTCTGACCACAATCAGATGTAGAAGAGTGCAAGAGATATATTCATGTGCTAGAAATCTGAAGGACCCAGAAAAGAGCTGGCATCTCACATACTGTCCCTTGTGAGTCCAACTGAAGGCCTGTTGTTTGTGGCAATGGCTCTCATGAATCTGCATCAGCAGGCTGAGGAATCTGTGGTGGAGGACCCAAAGATCCAAGCGCTAGTGCTAAAGGTTAGAGAGCCCACATGGGCAGGCTGGAAGGCTGATGCTAGTATCTGAAGTGTCTTTGAGTCTTCCATTCCCAGAACCACGCTAACTCAATTCAGCTAGGTGCTCCCACTCAACTAACCATTAACTAAACACCATGACATTTCCTGTGGGGTGGCCATCCTTGGCTCTCACTTCTCTTCTTTCTTGACCTTGTGATATAAGAACAAAACAGAAGCAAAATCTGGGAATTCAAGCAAGTCAAGCTTCGTTTCATGGTGCCAAATGTCCTACAGGAGGGAAAGGATTCCAGACATTTTGCTTATGGCTGGTGACAAGATTCTTGGGTTAGTTTGTGAGACAAAAGTAAACTAGAAAATATCCTTAGCCTTAACTGAGGATAGTACTCAGTGCTAGTTTGAGACTGAGGTTTCTGCATGCGTTATCTCCAATTCCACCAAATACTTCCTCAAGAAGTTACCTAGAGTTCTCTAGGTAACTCTCCTTAGACATACTATACTTCATTTATCCCTTTCCTCTGAGGTCCCATAATCTCCTTGAACAGAAAATTTGGGAAACCACTGAGTTACAGGATATTACAGCACAGGTTCTCTTTTGTCCTGAGTCCTCACTGATCTTGAAGGGCTAGGGCCAAAATGTTGGCTATCCTCATAGCCCTTCTTTTTGTCCAATTTTTGGTCTGTTTACTTACATTCTCAAACTTCCATCAGAGAAGCTTTGTGATACTATTACTCTATAACATAGGTAATTGAGCTTAACATCACCGTCTTTCTGAATATCAACCATCTTAGACTTAGCTTGAAATTGGTATTTTCTGTCAATCATTGATATTCTAATAAATCTCTATAGAATGTGATAAAAGCAGTAACACATTTTTACACAGACATTTAGAAATCCAAGGCTGCACAAAATTGTAGCCTGTCGAGCCTATGGCATTTTGCCTAGTCTCTTACTCTCAATTAATACCCTTTTCTGTTTTTGTGTTAACCAACCATCTACTTGAGAGAGAGTATAACAGTAACTGAGTTTACATTAGAAGCAGTACATATTTAAAAGACCAGAATGACAGGCATTCCAAGCATACTTTAATGTTGCACATTGCTATACCAATATCTAATTCATCCTGTGTACATAAGTGCATGGTTTTGCTCCTGCTATGTTTCTTCTCTTTTCTGCTTCCAGTCACTTCATTGTGAACACATACTTCTCAGAGAAAGCAATTCAGCAAGCCTACAAATACATGAAGAAATGCTCCACATCACTAGCCATCCATGAAATGCAAATTAAAACAACGCTTAGATACCATCTCACCCCAGAAAGAATGGCTATCATAAAGAAATCAACCAAAAATAAATGTTGGAGAGGCTGTGGGGAAAAAGGAACACTTCTCCACTGCTGGTGGGATTGCAGATTGGTGCAACCATTATGGAAAGCAGTGTGGAAGCTCCCTAAAAAACTAGAGCTGGAAACCCCATTCAATCCACCTAGGACTTCCTTTACAATCTCCCAGTGTTGCTGTGTCCCATGTGACTCCGCAAGCTCACTTGAAGAGTGAAGAGAGGATGAGAGAGAAAAGACCAAGAAAGAGTACAGAGAGTCATGTCTAGCACTGTCCAGGATGAGTGTGTGCTTACACTCCTAGGACAGACGGCAGACTTTGAAAGAGTCTTGACTTCTGTATATGACCATTTTTCAGCTACATGACAGAAGTGAGAAAGGAGCATGGGAGGACTTAATGAGTTAATATATAAAAATCCCTTGAAATATCTTCTTGGCTTCGTAACTGTCAACCATGGTCATTAAATTTGTGTAATCTCAATTTTTCTCCTAAAAGTTCTTCTCCTCTCATGGAGGCTCAACATTGTTTGTCCCCAGTGATTTTGTCCTTATCCATGTTAGGGCTCCTCTGCATGGGCTCTGTCTGACCTTAGTGACCTCTTTGGAAATGAAGACATTGCAGGATTAGGGGAAGGCATATCTGGAAAGAATCTTAGCAATTTTCTAAATTCTCACAGTAGCAATTCATAGCATAGAGCTAGAGGTGGGCAGGAGATGAATTTCAGTGTTCCTCAACAGTTCTGTAGACTCAGAGAAACCTTCAAGAACATGATGAGTCATGTGGGCCTTTGTGCCTTACTTCCTGCTCTCTCGCTTTCCCAGATCTTTTCTCTCTGCTCCTAAGCTCAGCTGGTACTGAGGAGGAGCCAGGCTCCTTTCCAGATCATCAGCCTTCATTTCCCAGAGAAGCATTGGATGGGGCTTAGCCAATATCTAGTCCTGTGGATGGGCACAGTTAGGAGTGGTTGTGTGTGTGCAACCACTCACAGTGGTTGTGTGAGTGCCAAGTGTGTTCACTTGGCAATATTTATGTTTTAACAGAGGAGAACATTGATCAGGATTTACAGGGGATTCTGGTACACGTTTTAGCTTAGAGAGCCTTTCATTTTCTATTTATATTTCAGAAAATCAGGAGCCTATAAATAGATAATTAAAAGAGTTAACATGAGTCGAATGGTTGTACACATGCTCAGTAAACATTAGTTTTTATTATTCATTCCAATTGAGAGAGAGTTGCCTTCTCTTTTGCCAGTGTCTGTTTTTTAAACAAAAGACATCCAGAGAAGGGCATTCTGCACTCTCCAGGCCTGTTATGCTGTCCTCAAGGTCAGGGTGTTTTGTCTTGTATCTAAGCTAAATCAAGTCTGTGCTGTTTGATCTATTTTCTTTCCTCCTGTCCTGCCCTCAGTGGAAAGAGAAAACAGCTGGTACTTGCTCCTTGTACCATAGAAGATTCTGGGTTCTGAGGCTGTTCAGTGAAAATGTAGCTCACTAGTTGGCCCCCAATCCATAGTTCCAGTCTCACTTTGAGGGGCCATGCCAGAGTCTTGGACTTCAGAGGCACTATCACACACCAGTTTTATGTCATTGCCACATGTGTGACAAGTCCTGTGTTTAACTTGGGCGAGCATCAGAAGATTTTCTTTGCACCACATTCCAACTAGAGCCTGCTGCAGAAAGCCTACATGTGAGCTGCCCCAGTGACATTCTCTATAGCCTCTCACACTCCTCAAATGGAACCACCAAGTAGCTACTGTGGGGAGCACAGATCACATTTCCACCATTGGCCTGTAGCCTTTACTATCTTATTAAAAGGGATCAGTCACTCTCATTGAGATCATTGCTATGCTGAGTGACAGGGCCGAAACTGTGTATTCCCACTTATATTATTCAGTGTTTCATGACATAGGAATCTTTAGTAGGCTTTGTGCAAAAAGATTCATTGTGGAAAGGTTCCCCATCACACTAGTGTGACCATGGTGCAAGTCCATGCCAGAATATTCTGGCCAATACACCAAAAACATATTGCTGTAACTTCAGGTTTGCTATCTTGAAATCTGAATTACTTTTTTGGATCTTTTAATCTGATGAGATAATCTCTGCCTATGTCATTCATTACTTTTCAAATGGAATTTTGAGCCCATGTAGAATGTCAGAAAGTAATTCATTATAATAAGCACTAACATTTACTTAGAATGTGTTCTAACTACTTGATAGATATTAGCTCTTAATTGTACCACTAATGATGTGGTAAATGTGTTAGCTTACAGAGGCTTTCATCTTTCACTTACAATTCAGAAAATCAGGATCCTATAAATATATAATTAAGAGTTAATATGAATCAAATACTTGATACACATTTCCAGTAGATATTCACTCTGATTCAGAGGAAGTTACCTTCCCTTCTGCCAATGTCTGTTTGGCAAAGATAAGAAAATGAAGGTACAGAAGGATTAGAAAATTGCTCAAGGTCATCCAGTTAGGAAGACAGAGAGGCAGAAATGAATCCTAGCAGCTTGGTTCCAGAGCCAGGCCTCCACCATTGTGTGATATGGCATCTATGCCCAAAGCGCTGGTGAATACAGATACCTCTCAGAAAGGTCAGGTACCTTGGTGATGAATAATTCAACACATCATTTCTAAAACAATGGCAAAACAAATATAGTATGGAGTTTTATGCAAGCACACAAGCTGAAAGACAGGTTCAGGATGCAGTGGATTGGTACAGGCTGCACCCTGGGGCCCCAGGGGCATGCACTGCCTCTACTCTGAAGTCTGCAGTGAGCTGCACTTCGGTGAAAATTAAGAACTATAGTGGTGTTCTCCATTGATTCATTCTTCAGTTCCTTGCAATGAAGCCAATGGCCAGAAGTCAGGTGCTGTGTGCTAATAACAGTTTTATTTTTCTTTTGGATGCATGCTCTGTCTCCCATCTTCCTTCATGTTGAAAATAAGGAGTACAAACCAGCACTTGGGAGGCTGAAGCAGGAGGATCAGTGTGAGTTTGAGACCAGCCTGAGTTACAAAGTGAGCCCAAGGGCAACTTGAACTACATAGTGATTGAGACCCTGTCTCAAAAAGAAAAAAAAAAAGTAAGGAGAAAAATGATGTAGTAGTTTTACATGAAATTCTTCCAGTAAAAGAAGTTTACATGCCAGCAGTTTTACTTGAAATTCTTTAGCATTGGAGTCAACGTTGCAGTGGTCATATTTAAGTACTGTCACTGGTCAGTGCCTTTCCCAGGGACCTGATGGGCTGCTGGGCTGCCCTCTTGAGCCCTTTCTCTGAGTTGAAGTGAACAGAGCTATTGTTAGTGTGCATTCGATGGCCTCATCTGTCTGCTGATGAAACCAGGGAAGAAATCAAAAGATGGGGTCCCGCCCTCATTTCCGGAAGCAAAGATGGACTCAGGTTTCGCTAAAGAAAAGTCTTTCCTGATCTTGTTCTGTGTTAATGGGACATTTCCCTTCTTCTGGACAGGGTTCAGAAAAGCTCGTCCTTATTAGTTCTTCCCTTCTTGTCCTGTTTTGAGGGGAAGAGGCCAGCATGAAGACAGCGAGCCTGTGGCAGGTGTGCTTTGCGCGTGGGGGCTCACTGCGTGCAGGTGAGCAGCACGTTTATGTTAGCAAATCAATTCACTTGGCCTAGATTGCTGGGCCCCTTTCCCTTCTACAGGGTTATTTGTGTTCATAAGATGCCCTTG
>PVKN010038829.1:0-10989 GCA_004027915.1 Capromys pilorides | reverse complement strand
TATCACATGCTACAAAGTAGAAGAAACGTCTAGACATTATGCTAAATGACTAAAACTTATTTCAAAAGAAAAAAAAGTATCTCTCTTTACCTGAGGAACATAAAGTAGTCAGCTTCATACAGTCAGAAAGCACCACAACACCACAGTGTTTACTAGCAGCTAAGGGCATAGGAAATGGAAGGATAATTTTAAACAAGTATAGAGTCTAAATTAGGCAAAATGAAAAGAAAAATTCTGGTACTCGTTCAGTGAGCAATTTCCCATGAAACTTTCTTTTTTAATAGCAGTTACCAGCCAAGTAGAAATACTATGCAACGGAAATGTGGCTAGTATAACTGCAGAACTGAGCTTAAGACTTTATGGTCAACTGAGTGACATTTGTACACAGTCACATGTGCCGGCCATGATATAAAAAAAAGGCCTAGGGCGGGGAGAAAAAGTCTGGCGTTAAGGCCTGAATGCTCACAATGAGAATTATGTTTAGGTTCTAAACCCTAAAATTTACTAGTTCTAACCACAGGGTTAATGTTTCCTTTACTTTTTTTCTTTTTCTCCCTTTCACGTACCTGGAGTTCATCTTGAAAACCCTGATATGAAATAAGATAATTTCATATGTTTTCTCTAAATCCATAAGTGTTCGTAGGGCACCCTACTAGAAGAACTAAATTAGCAAAATACATAATTCCATTCTATTTCTTTTAAGTGTTATTTATTTTGTATTTTATAAAGAGAGTACAAAATAGTATTAAAACAGAAAATTTACAAGGGATACAAAGTTCCACTTAACAAAGTAATATGAACTTCACAGTATTTTTTATAAGGCATAGTGTTTTCTTCCAACCAGTTATGCATATTACCAGATATATGTATGCAACATTGGAAGAAGAAAGAAAAAGAAATAAAGTATAAGAAATTAGAGGAGAAACAGGATCAACAATTGAAAAAAAAAGGAGACAAACAAATTAAACATAGAGCCAGAGAGATAGCTCAGTACTAAAGCACCTGCCTTGGCAAGTGCAAGGTCCTGAGTTCTATACCCGATACCACAAAACGAAACAAAAACCAAATTAAGCATCATCTGCTCCTTTCCGTTGACCATGATTATTTATAAACAAGATTAAGGGAAGTATCCATGTGTAGAGAGTTAGAGAGATTGTTTTTCTAGACATTGTGATGTATAGAACCAAAAGGGACAGTAAAAGGCACGTGAAGTGAGGCAACTCCCAAGTATGGCCCAACACTGATTATTTCAATCTTTCTAAGCAGATACAGAACATGCAAGCAACTAAAAACCAATCCTGTCCATGCCATGTATTTATACGTCATATGAAGTATTTTGCTGACAACAATGCTTCTTACACCTTCCTGCTTCCCCCTTATTCTCCTCCATGCAAGAGTCAAGAGAGAGATTTGCTGTGCAGGTGCTATTGACTGTCACTGACTCAAATAAAAGAACACAGAACTCTGAAAATGATGCACTAAGGCCAGCACACAGTTCAAACTGTGCACCTGTACAGTAAGACAATTGTAGATCTCTCCAATGACCCGAAATAATATTCAGCATCAGTAATATCTTGCTCAAGCACACCATCTGGTTGCTTCTCCGGGCTTATAGCTAGCTTGAAATGAAGATATTGTACAGTGACCATGAGTAAATGGATAGATAATTTGTTCATCTCAGTGTTGATATCACATCACCTCTTGAATCTAGCATTTTATTTATTTATTTTATGTATTTAGTCCAGGGTCTCAGTATGCAGCTCTGATTCATAGCAGTCCTCCTGCTTTCAGCCTCCCCAACATGGGGATTATAGGCATGTACCACCACACGCAGTCTCCATGATCAGCTCAGTACATCCAGAGGGGTTCTTCTCAGCACATGAAACCAGGGATAGAACCCCAGTCTTTTGCTACTTAGTCTGCTGAGCTACCTCACCTGCCTCTCTGAGTATTTTAAAGAAACATTGTTCACAATGAGTGACCAGTGCCTTTATAACACAGCTTAGTAAGTGAGAACTCTGAGCATTAGCAGCCCCTCTATTTCTTGTTTTAGTTTTCAGTGGTGCTGTACACTATCTGCTTGTCTTGCCATCTTGGTGTTGTTATACATCTGTGCAAAAGGCATCCCCAGTAGAGAAATTCTTTATGACAACACATTCCACCATTTCCTTTTCCATACCCAAAACCTTTCCTAGGAATTAATTTTTCTGTGGATGTATTTCAAATGAAATTATCTTCAAAAGCCTATACATTTTTCTCTATCCCAGAACCAGGAAAAAAATTGATGAAATGCAAAACATTAGAAAATTCTAAAGTTCTACCAATTTACTGACCATTGAAATAGATAAATTCAGATATGAAAAAAGCTAGCGATCTTCAATACTTCCTTTAAAGCAACAAAAAGTGAATTAAAGTCTGACTTGGCTAAGCATAGAACAAAGTGATACAGCAATATGCTTTTTATTTTCAGCATAAGAGTGTACACTGAAAACCAATAAAGTTTTTCAGTGTATTACCTATCATTCTTTAGTATATTTGTGTATGGGGACAGTATTACTTTGAATAATAATCAAAACAGTTCAATCAAATATAAAATTTAAGCTATTTTACTGATAAAGAAAACAAAGATTAGGAGTTCTTAATCTGATATATAGTCACGAACACAATCTCAGGTATTTTGAATTTCTGTCCATTACTTTTCTCCAGCAGTTTTCAATGTCTTCCACTGCAGTACTAATGGTAAATTCTAGTTTTGTTTTAAGATTTCAACTGCTGCTAGGCAAATACATTTGTCTAAGTCTGGTGAATTCTGTTCTTAAATATCTTCATAGATCTCATTGAGAGTTTCATTGGCATTCTGGCAAACTGGACAGATTCTTCTCCATTACAGAAGAAGATCATTGTAAGCAGTGAGCTTATATACCTTTGGATCCAAAAAAGCATGAACACTTTGAGAAAGACAATGTGGGAAATGTAAAATGATATGAAATCTAATTGAATGCATAAAAGAAAACCTGGATTCACTGCTCTTTCAAATCTCTCCCTCCACTGATGAAGAACACTTCAGTTAATATTGCTTAACCCTAATAAGTCATCTTAAAATAAAAACAGTGTCTTTGGTTTCTGAATCATTAACTCATCTTTGTTTTTCACATCTGTTTTTGTTTTGCATCCCCAAAACCTCTCTACCCCCAATGTCCTGGAGCACACAGCTCTAAGATTCCTTAATTGCGTGAGTTCAGTGACTTCTTTCATATCCTTGTTTCTAACATTCTCTGTTCCCCTCACTTCTCAGGAGATAGCCAAAACCCTCTGAAGGAGCTGCTCATCTCTCTAAGTTAAACTTGCAGTGTTTTCCACCCTTCTCAGTAACCATTGCATTCTTTCCTTAATTGGGATAGTGAAGTCTTCTTCCCTCTGGCTGGAATCCTTACCTCCAGAGCTAGGAATGACTTTCCCTTTCACATCATTCAGGAATCAATATGGCTGCATCTTTTCAAGAGAGCCCTTTCTTTCTTACTCCTACCCAAAGATTCCCCATCAGTCCCCATGGTATTACACTCTTTATTTCCTATAAATGCGCACCATTGTGTAAAATGTCCCTTAGTATACCTGTCTACTTATATATGTTCCCTTTCTACTACTGCACTATGTATTTTTGAGGAGATGACCCTGTATCTCTTTTCATTGCCTGTATTCCTAGCTCACTGCTCATCTCCTAAATGCAATAAGAATCTACTGAGTAAATAAATGAATAGAATGATTGAATAAATGCATAACAAGGAATAGAAGTTATTCCTAGCATGACAGTAGTCCAAAGATATGATTGCTTTAACACCAACCTCCAAATTTATCTTCCCATCATTTGATCTTCATTACAAATTATTAAGAGACTCATCATCACTATTGCATTACCATGTTCCGTATCTCATAGACTCATCTCTCTATCAACTTATATGTGAAGTGCAAGACATGCATCTATTGTGTCAATTTTTCCATTCAGAGTGTGCTTTCTTTACCACAGGCAGTATGATTCCTTTTGGACATTGATTCACTCATTAACATCATAGTGAAACAAAATTTCTTTATTCTCCAGTAGTAGGAATTTTTTCTTCTGCACTATACACATGGTCACAGGCTTTGTTAATGCTTTTGGTCCTATTTTGTTCTCTCTTATTGAGATAGGCCGACATATAAGCATTGCATTTGACTTGAGTAGTTCCTAATCAAATGATGAATTAAGCCAATATCTATGAATATCTTATTAATACAATAAGGCATGTGCTTATAGTGAATGAACATCATCAGTAAACACCAGATATACAATAAAATCATTGATAGTAAATCAATTTCCAGTGCTACAAAAATTCAGTGCAACTGTAGAAGTTGAGAACAAGAAGACAGGGGAGGACAACCACCTAACACTTCCTATGTAAGGCAAACTGCACACATCATGCCTGACCATAACAATAAACTCACTATGAAAATATCATTGTGCCTCAGGAAAAGGTAAAATACAGTAAACTTCATAAAAGCAATGCCTAGAAGTCATATATTAATAAAATCCCTATACAAGATTTAATGCAACATCAATCTAATTTGCTATTCCCAAACATTTTTATGTTTTCAGCCTCCCCTTCCAAGAAGCATTAATGTGTGAAAAATGAGTAACATCTCACAGTCCTATGTCAATGGGATTTTACTGAACCCTCTATGTGATAGTTAGCTTGATGCATCCCATTGTGGAAAAGTTTGGAGAAGAACTTCTCCACACTTTTTTTTATTTGTGTACTCTCTCCATAGTTCTCTTATTTAGTCTTTGTTTATCTAAATATTGCAAGATTGGCAGCCAAATGCAGACTACAGTATGATGCTATCACTCCATACATCACAAATACATTAGCATGGTGTATTCTCTGCCAGTGAATTATGTATGAGCACAATCATAAGATATTTATGTTGAGAGATTCACCCCAATTGGGCCAAAGGCAATCTATTATTTCATTAAATATGAGACTTGTAAATGCACTTGGAGTCATGCAGGGACCAAGAGGAATAAGAGCTGAACTTGAGTGGGTGTGGACCAGGATGGTCAGGGATGGACAGCAGTCATCCAGGACTTCCAACCTGCTGTCCTGCATAAAGAGCCACTTCCTGATCTGTGCAGTTCTCTGTGTGGTGTAGGTTCCTAATGAGTACTGCAGAGACTCTGCCTGGCATATTCTGACCAGCTCCCCTGTGAGGATATGCTTGATAATGTCACAAGGGTTGAATTGTGGCTAATGTTTCCTGTCACCTCCACCATTTCTTTTATACTAGGAATTCTGATTTAGCTTTATGACAGAGGTAACTTTCCACAGAAGAAAAATTGGATTGGAGGGTCAAAAATTGTATTCCTGTATGAGTACCAAGCACTGGTTCGTTTATTCCTGGAATTCAATTGATTTTAGGCAAAACTATGCAAAAAGAAGTACCAAGAGAATATTCCTCAGCCATGTTTCTAGTTCGATATGAACTGTTTATAAGCTAGTTGAGAAAATACTACAGTCCCCTCCTTTGGAAATTATCAAGGAGAAAGGAGTGGATATGAAATAGTTATGTGTGTGGACTATTTTTTGTTTGCCTGAATATGCCAAGCAGAGATATCTATTGTCTTGCATATGAGTATATATTTAATTACCTTGTAATTGTGTTCTTAGATGGAGACTGGGAACTCCAAATGGAAACTCATGCACTTGAAAATTAGCTGGATGAAAACTCCTTCCTCATCTTAGCAGAATGACTTTGGATAAGTCCTTAAATTCCTAAATTTGGCAGAAACTGTAATACCTGTAACTGCTTCTTCAGTTATGAACAAAAACTTGCTTTCTAAGTTTTTTCAAATATTTTTTGAAAGGAAAACCTCATATAGCCTTTCCTGAGAGAATGATTTCCTCATATTAATTATAAATATAATTCCAAAATTGGTTTGTCTTTTAGTCATGCCCATATTTTCCAAGTCTGTAGTTGTTCATGAATTCTAATGGATTCACTGGAAGTGTAACAACATTTGAAAAGGGTAAAAGAACAGCCATTTTTCAGTAATTGTAGAAAACTACTGCCTTTGAAAATATTGAACAGATTTTTTAATTATTCTGTTCCTGACAGACCCAATTGATAATTTATTTTATTTTGTCTTATTAAACCTTATGGTCTAGTATAAATACAACAATTGAAACATTAAAATGATTGCAAGTGGAAAAGAAAACAAACTATTTCATGAAGCCAAATATTATCCAAGAGACTAGTAACAGTGACAGTCTTTGACTTAAATTAATGACACATGAGCACACAGTATCTTAAAAACTGAACTGAAATGCTTACATGGTAAGAGTGGACAATATATTTATCATCCACATATAGAAAGGAATTCCACTATTTCCTGACTATACATTTAAAATATTTTGATGATGTACCACACTTAAGTTAACCCAAATCCTCTGAGGATTTCCTTCTGGCAACTGTTTGCCAGAACAGATGTTTTTTTTCATACCTAAAGACAAAATCTCCTTAGCATAGCATCATTTATCATCTACTCCTATCTGATGTACAGAAGAAGTGAAGACATGATTGATTCTCACATGTTAATTAAATATTTTATTATAGTGTATTAATGAAATGACTCGTACTGCAAACCAAAGTAGCACAGAGAAATGAAAAAAAATGTTTATAATATGAAGTAATAATGCGTGGATCCAAAGTAAATGCAAAGATATGGAAAATTCCATAGAAATTGGAATCATTTCCACTTCAACAGTTGATGAGCACCAAGAAGGATTACTGAGGTGAAAGAGTGTATGGATGTTTTAGTGCTAAGCTTTGTGTACTTCCACTGAAAATAGATAATGTGGAAGGATTTAGAAAATTGCAATCCTATATGAAGAATTCAATCAAAACAGTTTGAATTTTTTTTTAAATTGTGATTTCTTTCTCTGTGTTCCAACATATGATCAATTGTTAACTTGAACTTTTAGCTGACTGGATTTATTTTTTGACTTGTGTTGTTTAAGTTTTGAGGGAGGAAGAGATAAAGATTAATGTGTATAGGTGTTTTTGAAAGAGAGAAATAGAGAGATAGAGACAGACAGAGACATAAAGAGGGAGAAAGAAGTCTAGCTATGCAACCTATATGAGGGATTGATGACAATGAATATAAAAAGGCAACTTACAGGATAAAAATGAAGGGCAAAAAACCAAATGATTATTTTAACTTTACTAGCTTTGTAATAATTTTGATAATAATAGCACTTACCATTTATTAAATGTTGGCTATAAACCAGATTTTCTATTAATACTTTGTAGGGCTTATATCAAATAATCTTCATGAAAACATTATACAATTAAATGCTTATAACCACTTTACAAATAAGAAAAAATTGCTGCCTCAATGAAGCAAGTAACTTGCTCAAGGACATAGATCTAATAAATTGTAGAGCTGGGAATTGAGCCAAGATTGATTTACTACCAATGTCTATCTCTTAACCACTAGAGTGCATGGCACTGAACCAAACCCTCATGGACTTAATGCCACATGTCAGGTGTGTGCTCTTAACCTGTTTATTTTGTTATTAAATGAAGATATTGAAGTTCACAGGAGTTCGTGAACTCTTGTAAGATCATCCAGGAGAGAGTGCTCCAACCTACCTAGCTCTGTGACATCCTTTGCATCAAGGAACACTTTAGTTTGGAGGAGAGATGAATTCCCAAGAATGTTTGGAGCTTGGACTTCAAGAAAACAAAGGAAAGGAAACACAGAAATCATTAGTGAGCTGATACCTTCTTAGATGCTCTTTGCTTGAGTGAATTGTTTTCATTCACCCTTTCCTGTCAATTGTTTTGGATCCTGAATTGTTTTTAGCTGAGTGGGAAAATTTGAAATAAAAGCCAGAAAATTTATGAAGAAAACCACCTGTGGGTGCTTCTCCATCCTGAATCTAGCACTTTTAAGACACAGGAGAAAACGTGAACCGTTAAGCTCACATTGTCCTCTCAGTCAAATTCCCTTGAACCCACTCTCTACTCTCTGACAAGAGAGATCTTAGCAAACTACAAGTCTCCTGTTGTTCTTTCCTTTTCCAAGTTTCCTTTTTTTCCATGGTGAAAATGAAGAAGCAGCAGGACTCTCAGTCACCTCAGTCGACTATCTCTCCCTTCTCTGCACTTGTTAGATTCTGAGTCACTGTGGTTTTCTACATTGGTTCACCTTCCTCAGGAAACCTGCCCCGACCTCTTTGACTAGTGACAAAAGTATTTTTCTTATAGTAGAGATACAGCAATTTCCTCCTCTTTGAAATGTTTGTGTTATGTTTTGTGTCTAGCTGTTCCCCAAAGCCTCATGCAGCTATGGGGTGGATTTCTAGACTCTGTGATTAATTCATGATCCAGTGATGGGATTATGGGTGTGAGTGTTCCTGGGATTATGGGTGTGAGGGCTGTACCTAGCCCGGGGCAGACAGATTGAATCCAACATAAGAGAGAAGGACATGCTCTCTCTAGTCACTGTTGTTGCTACTCCCCTTTGCTGTCTCTCTGCTCTTTGCCACCCCATGAATGGCTGCTCTTTGCCATATGCCACTCTGCCTTGGAGCCAGCCGAGTATGGACAGAAACCCCCACTGACTGTGAGATAAATAAACTTTCCATTCCCTCATTTTGTGTGTTGGGTATTTGTCCCAGCAACAAGGAAGAGTGAGAACGCGTGTAACTCCCTTAGGATGCAGACTGCTTGGAGGCAACAATACATGGGACTCTGCTTACTATGCTGAAACTGGCAAAGAGTCAGACACCCCAAGAGTACTCCACACCAAAGGTGCCTCTTAGTTTCCTGCCCTGGGCTAGATATCCCCCATGTCGAATCCAAGTTATGCTGTGACTTGCTTTAGGTACAAGAATGTGATAGAAGTGGTGTGTCAGGACTCAGGTTAATCCTAAACATGGCATGGTGGCTTCTATTTCTTTGTCTTGGAAATCATCAGATACTGTGTTTTATACCAATATGTACTATGGGATACTCTGAGGGACCCATGTCACTGTACAGAGGAGAAATACAAAAGTCTCAGAGTATCAGCCACTGTTGACTTTGGCTTCAACTGGCATCTGGTTACATCCATTTAACATGTTCCAAGTGATTCCAAAGAAGAGACTTAGATGGATATCATTTGGAGCTTCTATGTGCTATTGCTTGTTCTATACCCATAGATAATTATAACACAAAACATAATTTAAAAATTATAGAAACAACAGGTAATATAACTTCATGAGGGTTGGATGTTTGATACACAAGACACAAGAAAAACATCAGGATCACACCTATAAGAAACTTCTCTTTACATGGACCATTTAAACTCACCCTGCACTAGGGTTTACTAAAAACTATCAGTTTTAAAGTTACAATTGTATACTAGGTTGTAAGCGTATGTAATACATTAATGATTGCTTCAATAGCCTGTACATACTTGCAGAATAGCTTTAATGCACGATATAAAATATGCAACATTAAATAGTGTTGATTTATTGTACAATATCATTTTTCACTGCTTCAGTGCAAAAATTTACAGCAGAACCTCAGCTCCCTTTCAAGTAGAGACCCCTCATGCTACCAGAGATTTCAGAAGGTTTTTCAACAGTTGGCTGAAAGTAATTGCACAGGGTTGCCCCTTTCCCATCCTACTTTTTAAGTGAGCCTGTCATACGCAATGTGTAAGCTTCACTTTCTAAACTTTGAAGAGAATGCTATCTTATTCAGCATTCCATTCCCAGTACTCCTGGTTGTGAAAAGCATGTAAGATACCAAGAAAGCATTATGTTGAGTTTAATCTTCACTGCACTGGATTTCTGTGAAAAAATCCCCTTCTCCTATGACACAAATACAGGCACTCTGAGGGACCTAGCTCACAGCAATTGCAGTTCCTTGATGAGAATTTTGCCATCCCTATTCTGAATAAAATTTTGCAGCGTATGGTTTGAGCTGTGAGTTTTCCTAGGTCATTTTTAATTTCCTATAAAATGCATCTGATATGTTTTTTAAAATACACTTTATAATTATAGCTGAGTACTTCCGCAACTCAGACACCAACTGTGATAACTTGAGCATTCTTGACTGCCTTTCATTTTGTGTGACTGTCTCATTCAATATGAATTAGTGTAATTTCTTTATAAACTTTGTGCAATTCCTGTCTGTCAAATTTTGTTTCTTTTTAGTAGATAAAGTTTAGTATAGTTTGTGTCTTATGTGTACTTGTCATGATAAAATACTATTAATTCCTCAGAATCCTTATTGTTTAACAAACACTGCCTAAGAGACTCATCTTTAAGATACTTATGAGACTTATGAGAGTATTTTACCCCTCCAGTCGAAGTTTACCTTTGCTCTAAAGCCATTTATTGCTTTGGAAGTGTTTTCTTTGGAAAGCCCAGTGCCAAGAAAGCTTCTTGTGTCTTTCTCTTAAATCCATGAAATGCTAGCTTCATCATTCCTTTTTTTCTGAAACTTTCACACGTTTCTTGCTTTAGGTTGTCTTCCTCTTCTCCTGATGTGCGTCTTTGCTCAGCTTCTGTATTATTGTCTGTATTTCATTCTCTCCATGTCATTATATTCTAGGGAAGAACTTTCTTTGTTGTTTCATGGCAGCCTCTTCACCCACACCAGTCCTGGCACCTAGACGGTAACCAAAGTCCAGTTGCTTATATTGTATGTTCTTATTTAAAGCACTCTCTGAAGCTTCCCCTCACCTCTGCCAGAAACAAGCATGATTTGGCGACACACAGAAATACCTTCTATGAAGAAAGGGATCACATGGCTACTTTCGCTTTATCTGTATTATATTTGACTGTGATTAAAATTCTTAAGCTTACTGAACCAAATATAATCATTTTTGAAATCATGTGACCAACATACACAAGGGGTGATGTATTGGCTTAAGGTAATAGGTAAATTATGTGTCTCAAATAA
>PVKN010038828.1:0-10989 GCA_004027915.1 Capromys pilorides | reverse complement strand
GGTAGACCTGTACGGTACAGCTGGTTTGTTAGAAAGAGCAGGTAAAAAATAAATAAAAATGAATACTGAGATGCCAAAACAAACTAACAATAAAAGTAAAAAACATTAGTTTTCTACATCTATTCAGAAAAGGGAACAATAAAACCAAAGGATTTTTCCCCTAGAAAAGGGATGCTCTAAAGTATACAGTATTCAATGAATAGATTATATTCATATAACAAATGTCATATCCCTAGGAATAGCAAATGAGATTAAAACTGTAGAGTTCTTAGTTGACTTAAAGTTAAACAACTGATGTCCAGTTTCTCCAGTACTGCCTCACACAGGTGCAGTCACAAAACTGCAGAAAGTTAAAGGTGTGAATTCTTTCCAAGGATTCTGAATTGCTACAACACTTAAGACGAAGACAATATTAGCAGAATGGTAGGGAGGAAAATAATAAACTAACTTGAACTGCGCCAGACTTACTACTGTTAAGTCCCATATTAGAATGTGGACCCTTAAAAAAAAAAAAAAATGCCAAGCCAGTGGAGCTCAGTCTCCTCATCTTAAGTAAGCAGCACTCTGGAATGGGGGCTTCTCAATACCTTTCAGCATACATCTTATCGTAATAAACAAACATTCTGTATGTCCTTGAATGGTCTCCTAGAAGTCAAAATAAAGAAGATAAAACAAAATAAACAAACAAAAAACCCTTCTGTCCCTCTCTTGGACAGAAGTTTTCTTGCTTTCTTTCCCCCAATAAATAGGTTCTGCAAATAAATACATAAATAAATAAATAAAGAATTACAACCAAAAAAACTCTAAAGCACACAATTTGGTCTTCTTTTTACAGTGTTCTGTTACAACAAAAATACTAATAACTATTCTAACAAAGGATAGATATTAATATTTTATATTCTGAACATAAAAAGATTAAAATATCTATGAACACTAATGTACTGATGGCTATTAAGTGATATTTACTAGAATCTTCAGCATATACTTTCTCCTCTCTTTGAGAGTTCCTGGAAATGTTTTCATGTTTAGCATTCAGCCAGAATAAATGCTGTTTGATACATATTAATTTTCATTATTTGTTAAGTGGCTTCTCTTCTGTGAAAATAATAGAACCCAAGTACAGTGACCTCTTGGAACAAATAAAGGATATCATCAAACATCCTCAGCAAGGGCCATCCAAATAGCTCAGCAGATTAAAGCACCTGCAAGCAGGCACAGGGGCCAGGGATGGGAGTTCGATCCCCAGGCCTGCTGTGCCAGCCCCACCCCCAGGGTGCACTGAGATGCCAATTGAGACTGGGTGTAGTGGTGCATGCCTATAATCTAGCTCTTGGGAGGCTATAAACAGGTGGATCACTATGAGTCTGATCTAGTAGTGAGACCATGAACACACTGTAGACCCTTCCCTAAAGTACAAAGTTCTCATCATAGAAGTATTAGTTAAAAGAGGCAAACTGTGGAAGGCCTTCATAATAGCTGTGACAATGAAAAGAGTAAGAAAACAACTTAATATTGGCACATTTGTGTAGCATTTAGTGATATATAAAAACTAAATAATTTCAACCACGTGGCTGTATGAAATTGATATTATTGTTAAAGTAGTATAAAGAGGTTTCTTTAAGGTCTACTACAAATTAAGCAGCAGAGCTGAAACAAACTTTTGACAGCAACCCCATTACTTTGTCATGAAATGTTGAACATACCCTGATCCAAACTTCAAAAATATAGTATACACAATTATACTTTTTCTCCTTTCCACTTTCCAATACTCCCTTTCAACTAATTCCCACAAAAATGTTCACACTTCCCACTCTAATAGCCCTTATTTCCTCATTCCAGCATGACTAAGGACACAACAAAAGGCATCTTTCAAAATCAAATGTCTTTCAAATTAGGTCTCATATCTCATAATAGTTCCCAAAATAAAGACATTATCAAAGACATGGGCTTTATAACCATTAACTAGTGAGGAAATGTCTGGGGTTGTATGTTCTCAGTCAGAGTGAGTCAAATAACGCAAACTGCACGACTTCTTCATTCCTGGGAGGTGAGCAGGAGCCACGCTCCCATCTCCAACCTTCTGGCCCAGCAAACAGATACCTGACTCCAGATACCTGGAAAAGGCCAGTTGCACAAGAATAACAAAACAAACAAACTAAAAGTTATCATTAATTTCAGTTTATGGAATCATTCAAAATGTTTTAAATTGCTAAACTACTGAGACTAATAATTTAGTGTGAACAGAAGGTATGAAGGTGAGAATTCATATAAAATCAACTAGTTTACTCACTTCTGAAAGCTATTATGAAGACTATGTAACTAAATTATGCAAAAAATGCTAAACATCCTGCCTAGTACATAGTAACAATCAAAAACTGTCATCTGCTTTCAGCAATATTGAGGAGGTAGTTTGGTAAATCAAACACATTCCAAGAACACATAAAAATGAAAAAATAATCAGTACATTCCATGTTTTTGCTTAAACATCTACATAAGACCTAAATTTCTGTTCTATGGAGATGCATACTGTTCTACATGCAACTATTTATAAGAAGATTTGGAGTAATATATGGCAAAATGACCCTGGGAAGATAGTGGGGTAGTGGTTAGTGAAAACAATAATTTAACCTGTAATGGTTTGTTGTTAATGATGTTTTATGAAACAAAGAAAAAAATTCATGTATTTCTTTTCTAAATACAGTTTTTAAACAAAAATTATTGTAATCTCCATATAAAGTTTCAATTTCATCGTTAATTTCAGTATTCCATGAATTTTATTTCTACTTGCAGTTAATGTATCCAAATTTCTAAAACTTCATTTTTTATTTAGTAATGCCACTCAAGCTTTGTGTTACACATTGCTTTCAGTAATATAATGACATCTCTATATTAAAAATACTTGCTCGTATACATCAAAAGCCCCCTCCCAACAATTTTATTGAGTTTTAAAACCACTGAATGTATTTAACAAACGTGAAAGGAGATTTTCAAAGTCCAGGAAGTCATCATGAATCAAGGAAGTTTTATATAAAAAGATTATCTTTCCTCTTTAAATTTTGTAGTGTTTAAATTTAATAAACCACACAGAAAGTCAAGTCTTTGATTCTTCTAAAGGCTATGGGTGCTTATTTAAACTCACAGTAACAATTTCAAATGTCTTGAGGGTTATCATAATTAAGTCTCTAGCTCTCCTCTCTTAACTTCCTCATTCTTGTCTATACCGTATCAGCGGACTGTTGTAACAGACTGTCATCCTTTTTCCTTAGATTTTCTACACTTTAGCCAACAATGTATAGACAAATCAGTTCACAAAAAACTCTAGTAATACCCTAAGAGCATCAAATAGTGGGCCTCCTACAGCTCAGGCACAGAAGCAAGCAACACACTAAATCAAATCCAGCGAGCTTATAAATTATAGGTTGCCCAAACTGTAAAATGCACCAGCATTATAACAGATGAGAGCCAAATGAAAGAGTTTCTTACTTGAACAGGAAGACTGTGTTAAACAGAAACCTCTCACCTCAAAGAGCTATGGGAGTTTTACAAATGACCTGCACAAAGCACATTAATTAAAACAGAGAAATAAGTACAATTACTAATAAATTTAACATTTCAGTCAAAGGCTAAAATTTTTAGACACTTAAAATTCAAGAAAAACCTTTTCTGTAAATGTACAAGGAATAGTAGTGAATCAAAAGTCAGCTTCTTCTTGGGCTGCGGATGTAGCTCAGTGTCATAGTGCTTGCCTAGCATGCACAAAGCCCTGAGTTCAGTTCCAGTACTATCCCTCACCAAGAAGCTTCTTATAATTTCAAATAGAAATTTTTACATAAAATTTATGAATAATACAGGCTAATTCCATCATCATCTTCCTCCTCATTAGCTTTATTTCTATTAAATGAAAAGCATGTATCAGTCAGCTTTTCATCAGTGGGAGCAAATACCCAACATATACAACATAAAGGAAGAAAGGTTGATTTTTGCTTATGGTTCCAAGATTTCAGTCCACTGTCAGCTGGCTCCACACCACAAACATCATGGTAGATGGGTGTGCGAACCAAAGCTGTTCAACTCATAGCGGCCAGGAAGAAGAGCAAGTTGGAAAAGGCACCAGAGAGAAAAGGGCTAGGAACCAGAATCACTCCTTTATGCCCCAACCTCAAGTTTACCTTACTAATCTGCTAGGCCTTTCTTCATCCAGGCAAACTGACAATTATAATGAATGGCCACATCTGCTAAAGCCAGAGATTGAGTAAGTAATAGCTATTCCTGAAAAAAAATATACAGTGGCTGGGAAGATAGTTTAATGGTCTAAGTACCTGCCTGGCAAGCCCAAATATGCGGTTTGATTTCTGTACCACATGCTGGGTGCACTGTGCTGGCCTCCAAAATTGGGCATGGTGATGTCTACCTGTGTTCCCAGCACTGGCAAACTGAGACAGGAGGATGACTATGAGTCTGAGCTGTACAGTGAGACCCTGTATCAAATAAATACACATAATATTTTTAATTTTTTTTTTTAAACATAGGTTTGGTCCCTCTAATGGTTGACTCTGACTCCTACAATCCTTAGAAGTCTTAAACACTCTACAAGTCTGAAGGCAGAGGTACCTTAAGGATGTTGTTTTAAAAACACTGTCAAAGCCATATGCTTCACTCTATTTATTTTCTCCTACATGTCTCCAGATGCCTGATGCTGCAATTACCTGTTTATTTACCTCCTTTGGACAATAATGTCTTGAGAACTGAGACTCTAAATTATTTTGCAGTCCCACAGTGTAGTATAGAGCTTTTCGCTGAATAGATGCTGTACAAAAGCTTGATGAAACATAATAAAGATTTGTCATTTATCTGCCAGCCTCACCCAGGCTACTCAATGTTGATTTCTGCTTTTGCGCCAGGGCCTCACAAATATCTATGGCCACTATAGACAATTTTCATCCAACTTTCATTTTGTCGTGTACTTGTGCTTATTAATCATATACTTCTATTTCTAAAACAAAACATGTTTCTGAAAATTTTATCATAGAAGTTCACGATAGAGGGAACTAAAACTTTCCAAACACTTTTCAGTCTTCAATATGATGACCACAGAAAAGGGAAACAACCAACGCCAGCTGTACAGTCTTTACAGACCTCTGACAGCTGCCCCCTTTCTAGGACACTTGAAATGAGTTACCCTTTGACTGCTATGCACATTTTATTCACTCAGCACTGTTTCCCACTTCTCTCACAATTATAATATGCTAATTATTTCAAAACTCTCTGCCCACCCACCTGTGGCCATACTCAATTCAAGATAAGCAATCAGCTCAGACAGCAGCAGCAACCTACTGCTGCTCTTGTAAAACATGATGTCAACGCCAGAAGGCTTTCATTACTCAGGAGCTTATCAATGAAATCATCCAGAGTGACCTGAAGTCACTGTCTTTTACCACACGGGGTTTGTATCCTGCTGTCCTCAATCTACACCTAGATCCCAAAGAAAGAGGTGATAATCTTCTGGGAATCTAGATAAATATATGTTTTCTCCCAGAAAACATGGTGAGTTGACATTCCTCTAAGTCACTGGAGCACAGATTAGTTCCAGGTGTTATAATTGGGACAGTCAACCACAGTATGTGTCACTTTACCTAATTTATGTCCGAGCATAAATACAGGAGTCATATATAGTCCTTTCTCTTAATCCTCATAAAAACAGTAAGATAAATGATTAATTCTTTGTTTAAAGAAAGTAAAAGCAAAATGCTGCCAAGTGGAAACCTTTTTGTTGTGTCTGGTGCCCTGGTCAGTTATAGAATTTTTAAATTGGAACTTTATTTACTCAAAAAGTCTGAATGATTTACAATGGTCACAAAACAAATCAGAGATCTAAAGACAGACTAAGTCTTGCCTCTATGGTGATGGCCACTACAGCAAACGCTCTTATCAAGAGCCTCACGCTGTTCCAGAAATCTTGAAGAGGCAGTTTCAGCTCCGTCTCACTCCCTACATCTTGGTAGTCTAACTGCTAAAATTAAATGAGAAAAACAAGCCTTCTATCTCAAAAAATAACTTAGCAGTAGCACTGTTTCTTTCAAGATATATTACTCCCAGAAATTGCCAGAATTCTTTGCACACTGTTCCCAAAACAAAGCTGAGTGTCCTCTAAGTAATCCCATTCACTTAAGTGGTCTTCACATATGTTCTGAAAAACCTCATGTAGATCTCCTTATTAGAGAAGTGAAAGAAACTGCTGCCAATTGTATAAGTCACACTACTAGACACATTCAAGATCAGGTACTAAATAGTACAAAGTAAGGGGTAATAAGATATGTTTTTAATTACTTCCTTAAGTCTCCTTCCGATATGTAACTAGAAAAAGGCCCCACAGTTAATTTTGATGCTGCTAGTTCATGGGCCTCACTCTGAGCAGCAGCAGATTTCAGTCCACTCACATGTAGGTTTCTTAAGAACAGGTGTACGTCTAGGGGAGAGTAAATAGGATGCAGCAGGTGTTCCACTCACCACACTCTGCTCAAGTCTGCAGTTATGAATCACATGTCAAAAGATGATATAGTGACTCTAAGTTGTGCTTATAAAATAATAAAAAGGAAATTTCAAAGTGTAGTCTGTTCTGTCATCCCAGTTCGAGAGACTGTGTTTTTCTGCTCAGCAAACCTCTGAGGAAACCCACCAAATATTAAACACAGACATTCTTTGACTGATCGGCTTACAGATGACATATATGATGTGGTATTCAAATATATTACATATTTATCTTTCTGTTTCACTGTTTCAATAATGAACATGATCCCTACTCCTTAAGTTGCTTCTGATATCACAGCATAGATGAGATAAACTTTTTATTTCTAGCAAACTCTGACCAATGGCTGTTTCCAAGTAGAGTGTCTGTTTGTTGTGGGATTCCATGAACCTTCATTTAATAACTAAAATCTATGAGGGAAACTGTATATGCATTACTTATTTTAGATCAAAAATAAATAATATTTTTAATGAAAAAAAGGAAAATGCCTTAAAATAAGTTTCTCAGATAGAGATGTAGGCAATCTGATTGGAAATCAATCTGATAGCAGTGTTTCTCTTTCTCAACTACTGGAAGCTGTTACCTAGAGGTGCTGTGTATCTTAATGTAGAAAACTTGCTGGTACTAATAGAAGAGGAAGAATCTGAAGAGGACTCTGAGAAGAACTGGGATTCCAATAATAGATAAAATGTTAGACTTGGGTAGACCAAGAACATACCAGCCCCTGGGGTCAGGACTGAAGAAAAAAAGCAAATGAGTTCTTCATTGCTGGCTGTGTAGAAATCGTGGCTGATCATTCCCTTGCATGGAACTATGAAGGACAAATGTGCTGAGTGGATGGTAGAAAGAGTTCATTTATATGTTCTTTCCAAGTCTGACATTATATCGATTTTTGACAGCTTTTTCAGAAGCACTTCTTACCTCCTGAGTAGATGACTACAAGCTTAAGCCACCATGCCTCACTAGAACTGTTTTGTGAAGCAGCTCAGTCCGTTTTCATGCTAATGTAACTACAGCCCAATAATTCATTACACTGCTCATTAAGTGATTAGAAATCTCTCCTTGTAACATTTTTGTTGTTGTTCTAGTATACCATTCTATACATCTCTAAATCTTCACCCCTTTTTATACTTGAATTAAAAAAACTGGAATGTTAAAGCTACAAAAATTTCTAGTAAGACCTCTACTGTTACATGTGCTAGAGAATCCTCAGTGCAAGATTCTTCTAAGTTTACCTTCACTGGTACCAAGCTAAAAGACACTGAACTGGTTGGAGTGAGAGTAAGAGGTAAGAAAGGGAAAAGGGACTGAAATAAGCTTATTACAAATAGACTTGAAGTATTTAAAGAACGGCATGAAAGCAAGTGAGGTCAGAGTACAGTAAGCAAGGAAGAGAGCCATAGAGGATAAGTGAGACTTATGGGTTTTTAATTTTTTTAAAAAAGAAAATAAAAAAATTAAAAAACATTAAAAATGATACAGAATTTCAAAATAAGATCATAGGAAATTAACAATGGTTGGTATATTGATGTTGCTATCTTCAAAGCAACTGTTCAGAATACCAAATATAAGCATACAAAATTGATCAAATTTTTTTAATTTAGTATTAATTAGTCCTTTCAATAAACCAATGTAAATCTTAGCTACCTTATGTGTGTGTGTGTGTGTGTGTGTGTGTATAAATATATATTTTCCCCCTTCTTTCTTTTCTTCTTTCCTTCTTCCCAGTTCCTTTCTCTTCAGCCATTTCTTTCCCTTTCACAATATCTACTGTACTTTTCAGAGTTTGTTTACTCTCAGTTTCTTACATTAGGAAGACAATGTAATGTTTACATATGCAGGTCTGATTTATTTCACTTATGAGCAGAGTCTCTATTTGCATCTATTTACCTATAAAAGCCTCGAGTTTATCTTCCTTTATATCTGAGTAATACTCCATTGTATACAATACCACATCTTCTTTATCCATTCCTCAGTTGATAGGCAATTGGATTTTTTCCAAGATTTAGCTATTACAAATTGTGCTGCTTTAAACACAGTGCACATATACACTGTGGTTTACACTGAATATAATAGCTATTTGAAGGTATGGAAACTTTGAAAGGGGAACTGACAGAAACTGATTAACATGCCTATTCCATGTTAAAGTTTGTGTCTAGATTTCCCTTCAAAGCCTCACGATGCTGGGATTTAAGGTGTGTAATAACTAAATCAATCCATTGATTGGCTTAGCATTCCCCTAATCCCAGTACCTTAGATACAATGTAAGGGACAGAAAAAGGAATGTCTTCTCCTTTTGCTTCGTGTTTTTGCTGTTTTCTCTTGCTATAAACTGTTTTTTCTAGGTGATACCCCTCTGTCAAGCTACCCTGCCTTGGAGCCTTAGACTGAAATCTCTACAAACTGTGAGGTAAATAAACCTTTCTCCCTTTAACTTTGGGTGTTGGGTATTTTGTTTCAGCAATGAGAAAAGTAACTAAGATTCTCCATTTCTGACTCCTGACCAAGGGACAGTCTGGAAAGCTGCATTTCACCTGTCAAATGTGTGACTACCACAACCCTAGGCTGTGACAGGTGTCTGAGTTTCTGCATTCAAGATCCTATGCCAATTAAGAACTTCTAGCCGCTTAACAACTGACCAAAAGACAAACTGTGAGCATGTTCCCAAGAATTGCCAAAGGCTTTTGGCACATGATCAATGAAGCACACATGAGGAGATATTATGCAATTACTCAGGTGACAGAGAACAACTAGCATGTTAGGAGACTGTAGATTGAGCCTGATCAAGGTTCGAACAAGGAATAGGAAACCTTATCCAGGTTAGGCATCCTAGGTCTCCCAATATAAACAGTTACTCATACCCAGAAAAGTTGGAAGTAATCTGAAGTTTATCATGCCTCCATGAAAATGTGTCAGAATTTCCTGGAAGGTGCTAACAATATGAATTGTGTGTAGCACACACAAAAGACTCCTTGTTTTTCTACCCTGTAGTCTCACCTGCTACTCTCCCAGTTTAACCTGCAAAAGAAATTTCAATCTATCTTCTAGATGTAGTGAGAATTAAATCAGATAATAAAAGAGCCTTGTACACAAGAAATATTCAGCATACATTAACATCTCCCATTTATACTCTAATGATCTTAAGCAACTGAATGGTAAGCATATCCCTAAAAACACTTTCTAAACTACATTACATAACATATATAAGCATATCCACATCCCCATTGTCCTCCTTCACATGCTCTTCCCCTTATTCCCTTCCCCTTGTCTAGTAATAGTATTCCTTTTATTTTTGTGTTTTCTTTAGAACAACACTTCTAATGTTCTAGCATACCATAATAAAAATTACATTTGATTTCTTTGCTTTGTATGTACCAGTGTATGATCAATAGAATTTAAACTTGTCATGTAAAATACTCTCTTTACTTCTAAAATTCCCACCGAGGCTAAAACAATCATTTTATACAATAAGAACCAGAGTTAGAAATCCTATTAACATAGAGTTGATAATATCAATTCTAAAGGTTATCAGGGCCAACAGGAATCTCTAAGCCTGGCATTTATACCGCAAGTCACTCAGGACAGGGCCTGCTATTTTTAATACTCATTTTTCTTTATGAAACTAACTAAAGGGCTGGCCTGATAGCTCAGTGAATTAAAGTGCCTGCTTAGGAAGCTGCAGGGACCAGGGTACCATCCCCAGCATGCTGTGCCAGCCCTGCCCCCAGGGTGTACTATGGGTGACTGAGACTTGGCAGTGCACATTCTTGGGAAGCTAAAACCAGAAGGATCACTACAAGTCAAATTTGTGTAGTGAGACCCTACAGAAACTGTACTAAATACATAGAAAAAAATTTTTATAACTAACCAAATCATTAAAGTTAGCAACAGACACAGGAAGCCATGCATAAAATCAGGAGGCCATTTGTTATTAATGAAAAGTTATATGATAGTTTTAAGAAACTACAGAGTTCTCTTGTTTTTGGTCTTTTAGTACTGCAAAAAATTAAAAGTTATCGTGTTAAGAGCTCACTTTGGAAACAATTTCTATTATCTGACAGCAATCAATTCTGTATTATTTTAGCTCAGTTACTGAAAGGCTTTGCAAAAGCTATGTTCATCTTTATTCATACTGATTAACAATAGGTCAACTGTGTCTAGTACTGGACCTAGAAGCTCAAGTAGGTGTGACTGAACAAAACTACAGTAAGAAGGTCTCAATTCCA
The DNA here is from genome assembly GCA_004027915.1 of Capromys pilorides. NCBI lineage: Eukaryota > Metazoa > Chordata > Mammalia > Rodentia > Capromyidae > Capromys > Capromys pilorides. Next base: position 237 of record PVKN010038828.1, on the reverse strand, counting down.
CACCACTGAGTCACATCATTGGCCTTTTTGTCTCTAAACAGTACACTAACCAAAAGAGGAAAAAATAATCAGACACCAAGATCCATTTAAAGGGCCTGCATGCATTATCTGAAAATGCTAAACAATCAAAGAAAACACAAGAATATTAAAGGAACTTAACAGAAAGCCTGTAACAAGCACAAGATATTCACAGACATCATGATAATATTCCTAAGAAATGAAAAAATAAAATCTACT
>PVKN010038827.1:0-10990 GCA_004027915.1 Capromys pilorides | reverse complement strand
TGAACCAGGAAGGAGGCCGTAGAGCAGAGAACATTTTAGAAGGAAGGGACTGAGGAGGGAAATCTATGCTTTTTATTTTAAAAAAGAAAAAGGAAAAAAAAAGAAAACACCAGTAAAAGAAAAACCGGCTCGTGAACCCATTCCGCACCAAACTGGAAAGGAGAAGAGAGCCACAGGAAGATTCCTGGAGAAAGGGGCCCCAGTTTTTGAAGAACTTTATCTATGAACTTTTCAAAGATTATTTTCATATGGCAGCAAGTGACACTGAAGAAGCTGCTGTCAGGGACACCTGATGGGAAGTCCAATAGATTTTTAATGAATGGAACAGAAGAATTAGGGATTTTTCCAGAACTCAGCATCCTTCCAGGGTGTCAAGCTGAATTTAGGGGTTAAGGGGCAGGGTTTGGTCTGGAGGAGCCCAGTTGTGATGCATTTGTCAGGTGCAGTGGGGAGCAGTCAGGCTAATGGGGGACCCCTGAGAGGGAATGGTTTGCCCTTTCTGAGTACTCTGGACAAATCCCTAAACAATGTTATTCCTCAGATGTCATTAATATCGTGTGTTGCAGACTTTAGTTGGTTTTTTCTTTTTCTTTCCTTTTATCTTTTCTGAAGATTTATTTTCTCTTTGAATCAACCCCTAGCCGCATAGCATAGGGCTAGTAGTGGTTGTCGCCGACATCCAAGTAGAATGTAGCTCTCGACCCTTGTTTTCTACCTTGTATCCATCTCCAGTGATACCAATAGACTCTTCCTATGTAATTGCACAAAAATTGGGATAGCGTAGGCGTGTAACCAATGTGGTGGTCCAGGTGAGCAAGCAAGTGTGCACGAGTGGCTGTGCGTGGCGCCGCCTCCCCTGGGTCCCTCGGCCCCGCCGACGGCCCTCCGTCTTGATTTTACACCATTCCCTCCTAGTGCCTTACCGAGTGACTGACAGACAGACAGATGCATGTGAGGATTTCCTTCCACTGGTACACAGCAGCGGGCCAAGCTTGCCAGCAGCCGCCTCGCTCTTCTGTTGCGCTGTGGTAACATTTTACTTGGGTCTTTCCTTTTTGTTAGTTTTTTTCTCTGTGTTTCATGCCATTGTTTTCTTGGACTGTTTGCGAGCATGATGCCAGGGAAGCTGACAGGACCATGCAGCGAGAATTCAAGGATCTTGAGAGCTGTGTAGGAGGAGCCAGGTGGTGGCAGATATCTCTGAGGACAGAAATGGTTTCTGTGGAATTTTCCCTTGAGGGCAGAAACCCAGAGAGGTGCCCACCCTTCACCCTCACTCATCCATGCCCAAGCTCTGCCGTATGGGGGACCCAGAGTTTCGGGGTATTGGTTGGCTTTGCCAGGCCCCAGCTTCCTGTGGCCATCTGTGGAGAGGCCCGGAGGCCAGGTGTGTGGCCCCAGCCCCTCCCTCCCACAAGAAGAGTCTGTTGTGCTCAGACCCACACCGAGCTTTTCGCTCCCGCCAGCACCATGGAGAAGGCTTCCCCTGTAGACAACCACTGACCTGTCCTGGTGAATTATTTCCCCGCATTGCCTGGGTCTGCCGGAGACACAGTTTGGCTTTTGGTATTTGACAGGTCTGGTGGTCTGAAGGCTCAAGCTGCTGGTAAGGGTGCCGGCAGTGCCTGCACTGTGCTTGGGGGACACTCGAGGAAGTGAAGTCACCAAAGCCTGCTCTTTGCCCTTTTGTGCCTCTGATATCTGGAAGTTTTCTCAGGCAGTGTGGGGGGGTGAGGAGTAGTTCCTGTGCTCAGGGTGGACAAATCTGAAGCTGGTAGCTAGAGAAGCTTTCTGGGCAAGGATGAGCTTAAAAGGATGGCTCTGGTTGTTTTGCCCTGACGTGGTGTCCTTAATCCAGCCCTCAGCCAAGTTCCTAGTGCCAGGGACCTTTAGGTTAGCATCCTGTCCTCCTCTTTACCTCCTCCCTCGCAGGCCCTAACAATATACTGTGAAAGGGTTTTCACAGCGATGTCTGCTGTCTTCAGTAGCAAAGCTGTGACCTAGCTCTTAGCTGTGAAAGAACTCTGGAAACTTCCCCATCCCAACCATAAATTCTTACTTACCTTACAAAGAAACAAGTCCCCAAACTGGAAGTGGCTTAGGGCAGGCCTTGGGCCAAAAGGAAAGATGCCACAACCTGCATAAAGCTGGGCACATGCTGGCAGTGCCCCAGGGATATGGAGGCAGCGTGGCAATGCCCTGCAGCAGGGAGCCGCTCTCCTCTCACCGTGACCAGGGCCAGCATCTGCTGGAGGTAAGGCAGTGCCCAGCCTGAGAGCAGGAAGCTGGGCAGCTCAGAGAGCACGAGGGAGCCCTCACTGAGTCTCACTGCTGGGAGCGCCCAGCTGCCACGGCCTGTGGGCAGCCAGGTGGCAGCAGTGTTCCGTGGCATCTTCTCGGCAGCCTCTGTTTGCCATCCTGGGCAGGCAGTGGCCTTTGGCACTATGCAGTTCCGGTCCTCTGTAGATCTCGTCTCTTAGGGTAAAGATGACCTAAATGTGCTTATTTCCTTTTGTCTCCCTAAGTGGAATCTCCTTGCTCTTGCTCCTGAAATTTTCTTTCCTTTTCTCCTCCCAGACAGGAATGAAAGCTCCATGCTGCTCATAATGTTAATATTATCATGCTGATTATTTTATTTTTGTCATTGCCATTGTAATTACGATTATCTCCTGTTGCTATTTTAGTCAGGGTTTTAAATGCACATTTATTCCAAGCATCTTTGTGTTTTCCCTTTAATATTTAAAGTTATTTTATTATGTCTGTGAGTATCTGAGTAGACTGGAGGGACACACAGATGTCCAATTTTTTCAGAGGAAAAGAAAAGACCCAGGACTTAGGAGAGTTGTTCCTGTCATCTCTGTTTCACAAATAGCCATCAGGAAAAAACCCACCACAGAACAGAGTTGGCAGACGGCTCGCAGCTTTGCTCCGCACAGTCCAGCCTAGGCTCTGGGCAACACGGGCGCTGCAGTGTATTTCTCTGGTTTCCCCAGGACCTGGGGCCCGAGGAGGTAGTTTGTGGGCTTGCAGCTGCTGGCACACGCTTTCAGCTTAGACTACTGAACCCTTAGGCAGTGTCTTCCCCAGCTCTGTCACCTCCTGTGCATCTGGATCTGGTGACTGCACTCAGCCTGCCTCACGTCTGCTATGCAAGCCACCAAGCCCCTTCTCTCCAGAGCTGACCCAGCCCCTTTGCAAAACACTCCCCTTTTCCCACGAGCATACCCAGAAAGCGGCTTATGTCCCTTCCTGGAAGCTGTTGGTCAAAAGCTGAAGTAAGAGTTGTGGGCAGGGCTGGGAGTATAGCTCAGCGGCACAAGCAGCTACCTGGCAAGTGTAAGGTCCTGAGTTTGATCCCCAATGCCCACCCACACACACCCCCAAAAAAAGAGTTGTGGGCAGCTGGTTTAACCCCACTCTTCTTCCTGGCACCCATCCCACCTCCCCCGCTATCTGCTCAGTGCAGTTTCCCAAGCAGAAAGAACTGTCTGAGTCCAGAGGAAGCCAAGCGCCCTCAGCAAGGCCAGCAGCCGAGCTTCAGCACAGCCACGTAGCCAGCCTCGGGCCCTCAGCCCACACGCGGGGTGGATGCCCATAGGCTGCCCACCCAGCCCTGCCGCTGCAGCCGCTATGGAGAACGGCTTGACGTGAGCAGCTTCTGCAAGTGGTGGTGAGGCGCCGGGCAGTGGGCAGACACTCCAGATGCCGGTGCCCACCCTGCGCCTCGCCTCCGTCCTCTTCTAACCCTCAGTTCAGAGATGTTGCATGAGAAGCGCAGAAGACCCTGGCATGCTCATTAGCACCCCTGCCCAAGTCTGCCGAGGGCACTCCGCACAGGGTTCCCTTGGCAACGCTGCCTTTTCTCCACCAACCTCCCAGGAGAGGCACCCAGCTCCTGCAAATGTAGACCCCAAGTCCCCCAGCACATCCCCTAGTCTTGGATGAGCTCCACCCTTTCTCATGGAAGAAAACAGTCCTGAGCAAGGAGAGGTTGGCGCGGACAGATCTGGGAGAGACATCCAGCTGGAGCCCTGGGAAGCCCGGGTCAGCCCACTTCCGCAGGCTGGGTTCTCGCTGAGCTGTCTGGGCACCGGCACCACATCTCTGCTTAGTTTGGGAGACTTCCAAGGATAAGGAGAGAGCGGGCTGTGGTGGGCAAGTCCAGTGTGATGCCAGTTGGCCCTGCGGGGCACAGCAAGCAGTTGGCGCAACTCAGAGGAAGGAGGACGCCAGAGCAAATGGCTGTTTCTGCTTGTCTCCTGGGTTGCACGGACATGTCATGCCTTCCTGGTGGCTGGGTCCCTGTGGGGTGTGGAAGCCGGCTGGGCTCTGTCCTCCCAGCCTGGAGCACCTTGCCTAGACACCACCGTGTCGGTCAGAGGTCGGGAAGGGGAGCACACCTGGTGGGATGAAGTCCCTTGACGCGGTCTTGGGAGCCGCAGACACTCCTATGGAACAAGCTCGTGGAGGAGGAATCGGGTCACGTGAGTGTGTGTGAGTGGGGAGCGCAAGCGTTCATAGAAACCGGATGCGGAGACGAGGAAGCTTCGGGAAGTGTTGCCGATGGTTCACGGTCGCCAGAACGACACAGGTCCCCTCCATTGTCTGGCCCAGGGTGCATAAGATAGGGGACAGCTGCTCTTGCTGGCCTGCCAAGGAGCCACTAGGACAGAAAACAGAAAGAAGAAAACAGCTTGGTGCCCTCAACTAGCAGAGAGAACTGGACAGAGAGCTGGAGGCTTGTCCGCAGGCCCAGCCTGGCGCTTGGCGAGGCTGCGGACACCGTTCACCACCGCACATTCCAGCCCAGCTTACATCTTCCCTTCCTGAGGTTTGACAGATTGTCGGAGGGAAAGCCTCAAAATGGAGCAGGCCAGAGCTGCTCCACTGGAAAAGAAAGCAAAACTGTCCTTTTGTGTAGCCAAAGAACCCTTCTCAGAGACACATCCAGAGATGAGAGCATGGCAGTGCTACTTTCCTCCCTCCCTTCTAGGCAATAACGACACGGCGGGGCTGCAGTGCCATCGTCCTTTCCTTTGTGTCCTGACTCTCTTAATTGCTTCTTTGATGGCATTTATTTTAAAACTGGACTCACCCTAGAGAGGAGTGGTAGTGACCCTACATCCTGCTGCTACGTGGAAGGCAGAGGACATGAGCCCATCACATGTGACCATGTTGACAGCAAACAAGCTGGGCACGGACGACAACGTTGCCACTCGAGGCCTACGACTTTCTGTCTCCACACAGGACTTGGTCAGATCTCAGTCAGGCCACTGGAGACTAGAATGTGGAATGGGGTTTAAATGCCAAAAAAAAAAAAAAAACCTCCCGAAGGCTCTTGATGCTGTAGCTCCCTTAGCAGGGGTTCCTTGCATCTGTAGAGCAGCTTCTGGAAAATCTGAAGAGAGCTAGCTGCAGGCCAGCCATTTGCTTCAGACTCCATGCGAGTCTGCAGAGAAGTGGCCCTGGGAGCGCCCTGTCACAGAAGCCCAGCGCACAGGACTCCTGAGCCCCTGCTCAACTCCCACCAGCCTTGGAGCGCCCCTCACCTCAGACTCCTGCCGGACAGTATCACACGCACTGCCTCTGTTCAAAGCAGCAATAGTCCTTCGGTGAAGACAGCATGTGTGGAATTGTTTCAGTGCTTCAGGTGTCAGGCCATGCCCCTTAGAAGTTCATTTTGTGGCGCCTTCACACACACACACACACACACACACACACACACACACACACACACACACACGGTAGCAGGTGGGGCAGCTGGCTCAGTGGCATGAATTAAAGAATACCTGAGTGGTGGTCCAGAATCCCTAAGTTTTAGTCACTTTTTGGGAATCAGGACTTTACTAAGATGTGATTTTTGCTTCACTTAGTGTCATAGCAAAGAGTGGCCTCATTCTGATGGCCCATTTAACGACACCCGTGTCCTGTGATTGCTAACTCACTGGCTGTCTTATCTCATTTTATCTTCACATTACCCCTGTGAGACCAGCAATACCAGCCCCTTTACAGAAGTGGGGGGCAGCTGCCTTGGGGCCACCCGGCTAGCAAGGGGGGAGCCAGAGCTTGAGTCTAAGTCTGCCGGGTTCCAGAACTCAGCACACAGCCACCAGCCCCAGCTGTCTCCTGTGTGTCTGTTGAAAAGGAAGGCTTGAAGGAATGTCGCTCTGTGCAAAAAGAGACCCTGGAATGGATGGAGGCAGAGAGGCAGAATTAGTCCGACTTAAGGAATATCTCTGGGGAGTTTCTTTTGATTCCTAGAATTCCTTTTAGATTTCTTTCCAGCAAACCAACTAGCTTTAGTAATGCTGCTATAACAAACTCTTAGGAGAGTGAAGGGGAAAATGTATCCTTTTCATCTTTTAAAAAAATAATTTTTCTTGCTTATAGTTAACTCTAGAAAGGCAATACTAAAGGTATATATTTTTTTCAAAATGCTATTTTTTACTGCACTTGATAAATGTCACAACAGCTCTGGTCTCTGTAATAGATCCACTCTTCAGCTCTGTGCAGAAACAGAGGCAGGGCTCACACCAAATTTGTAAATACCATGTGTAGATCTGATGTTCAGGAAATTTTTTTTCTTTGTGTTAAAAAGAAGAAGAAGGAAGGCAAGATGGCTTTTAGAAAGAGGAATACAATTAAATTTTCTTCCAAGACAGATACCCTTCTCCCAAGAAACAGAAAGCAACAATTGTATAAAGAAAAAAAAAAAAAATGAGCCAATTTTCAGGTGTTCAGGAGGAGGGGTCCCTGGCCCTGGTAAGTGGTTAATGATAATGCGGCTGCATTTTCATTTTGGGTGAAAGGCAACAAGAAGTGAGAAATGCTTTAGGACTCGATTTTTAATTTTCCAAAGAAACATGAACATGTGCTATAGAGCATCTGCTCAGCTGTTTGAGGTGGGTTTCTTGTTTATCGCTTCTTTTTTTCTTTTAAAAACTTTGTTGACTGGCTCCAGGCTTATTTGCCTAAATTCTTAGGTGGTTTACACAAGTTCTAGAATCTTTTAGAACTTTGACTCCATTGGAAGCAAACCCAACTAGTCAAAATTTGAGATCCTGGTTGGTGTCGGTAGGTATTCTGGAATTCCGACAGAATACCTAAGGATTTTTTAGAAGGTTTTAGATACATTATCTTACACAAACTGTGACCTAAAATGGCAATAATTACCTCAAATGTGGGCATTCATCCTGATTTTAGCCTTTTTTGAAATCATGTAGCCGGCTTGATCTTGAGATTTAAAAAACTATGAATTCTATGTGGGCTGAAAATAATGACTGATGCACCCCCTGGTTGTTGCTGCTTACGTGATTCTGACAATATTCGTCTTTACACAAGAAATTAAGCCCAGGGAGAGATGGTTCTTTGTGTGCTGTGATCAGACGTGATGTCCCAGCGCCCGCGCAGCACCTGTGCTCTTAGCTGCTGTAACTACTGCTCCCCTTCCAAGATACCAGTGAGTCTCACTTTAAATGAGTAAACGAAGCAATTGATAGGGATACTTCCGTGTGTGTCTGGCTACAGTTTATAGTTAAAGTGTTCTATAGTTTACATTTAAACTGGTACTTTTTAAAGAAAATTTCTGTTTATAACTGACACCTCCGAGCCCCAGCACTTGCCTCTGTAAGAGGAGGACGTGTCTCCCCAGGGCATGCATGCCCTGCCTCTACGGTCCTGTAGCTCAGTGTGTACATTTCCCCCCATAATGTTGGTTTCCAGGTGAGCTTGAGTGAATGTGAAAGGAAGTCGGGATAGAGTGGGAAGGGTTGGACTCCCGCCGGGCCAGAGCTGGGGTCTCTGCTGTGTCGGGGCCACTCGTGTCTGAAGGCCTCTGACACCTTGCAAGAGGTGGCAAAAGCTGGCCCCTGCTCCACTGATTTTTTTTTTTTTTTGTCTTGATTTGAATATTTCAGTTGTTCATAGATCCACTTGCTTCTACTCGCTGGGCAATAAAGACACTGGGATTTGGGTGGTCCCAAAGACCCAGCTGCTATTTCCCAGGCCCCCCACAATATTCTGAGCAATGTCACAAAGGAGAACCACGCACCTCCATCCCTGTGTCCACCAGCTGGGGCGTCTGTGTATCTACTGTCTTTTTTTCATTCTTTAAACAAAATCAGTGCAAAAGGACATGTCTGATTTTCACACGTGTCCAGACTGAGCTGTGAGGCCTGGGTCAGGGGCGTGAAAAACAGGTTTGGTTCAGGGACTGTGAGCTACTGAGCCCAAGGAGCTGGGGACAGAGGGGCATTTGGGCCGGTCCCCGATGCCTGGCGCACAGAGAGGCATGTGACAATGAGGGCTTTGAGCAGATGGGAATGCCCACTTCCCTAAGTCGTGTTTGGTTTTGATTTTCTCTTGTACCATCACCAAAATGTGGAGGCCCTGCTGTGACCCAGGTGGGGCCCATTCCTCTAACGCATGGTCCCTAAAAATCGCAGAATCCCAGGACCAGGGAACTCTATCCACATCGCGCCTCGGCTTCCTCCCTGTCCGCCGAGGGGACAGCAGGGTCTTGTCCCGGTTTCTTTGTCAGAACTGTTAATGTGGAATACTCTTAACCGCCCTCTTAGCCGTCTCCCACCTTTGTGTGTGCCTGTGCCTGTGCACGTGTGTGTGTGTGTGTGTGTGTGTGTACTTTTCCTTTGCACTAATTAACCAAATGAATTTTGTGTCATTGTCTTTGGGGCTCACCCACATTTTTTAAAACTAGAGGTATAGAAATTGGCTCTTCTTGTTACTTGAAAGGTAATGTTTTAAAGAGAGCTCTGATACTGCTCTCTTAGTTCCCCTGCAACCAAGTCTCCAAATGAATCTCTCCTGGCGCTGCCCCCTTCCCAGCTTCCCTCCTGCTGGGTCACAGTCCCCGTGGCCACCACTGCATCCACCTGTTGTCACCACAGCCCTGTGCCCAGGAACCCAGGACTTCCAGGAAACCCTGGGGTCAGCCCCAAGGGCCCCTTGCTGCACCAGGGATTCCGGGTTGTTACTAAGTTGCCTGGCTCAGCTGAGATGGAGGAACTCCGGAAGAAGAAAGTGACTGTGCCATCTCCATAGCCTTTGAGGCTGCGCATGGAACTAGGGCAGCCCCACCCCACCCTCGGAAGGCGATGTCCCTGTGTGTACGCCTCCCTACCCCGCCCCATCCCCGCCTCATGTCCCTGCTCACTTAAAAGCTTTCTTCTGTGCTTTGCCAGGGCACAACCATTTCTAGCCCCCAAAGCATCTCTTCACCCTCTCCATGTGCATTTTTTTAACCAAATGAAATAGATGAGAAAGGCACACTCTGGGGCAGCAGAAGCCCTGCTTAGTAGAGTCACTGTACAGATAGAGCTGTTGATATATATGTTCGTGTGTATATATCAAACCAAATTCTGATAGGAGAAGATAGCTTTACGGCTGAGGAGGAAGCGGAGCCCTCTAGAGGCCGGAGCCAGCCTTAGACGCGCGTCCCTGCCCCTCCGCTCTTGGGCCTTGGAGCTGGGTTCCCCCGCAGGCCACGGGGCTCTCTGGTCCCCAGCATCAAGGGCACCAATGAGGACAAGGGGGTGGCCAGTCCGAATGACTGGACTTTTCCATCCCGTTTTGCTTTGACCACACATATCGAGCTGCAGCCTGATATATCACATTTCCAAAAATGATATCCATTAGGATGGAAAGAGAACAGATCTGTAGAAATGCTTACCTTCCAGCTGCCCACGAATTCAGGACACTCTGGACAGACAGGCACCCTTGCCAGAAAGCCAGGGGGAAGAGGAGGCCTGGTGACACCCGGGCCCCAGGCACACGGCTCCCTCCCGAGGTCACCTCGCCCAGATCTTTCTCTACCGGGTCATCTTAGCTCAATCTCAAAACCCCATGAAGCCCTGGTCCGTTGTGTTTCTCACTGTACGGTTTCTGTATTAAAAAGTGTTAATCCATGTTAATCTGTGTGAAAATTATTGCGTGCAACAGTATTTTCTCGTGTACCTCTCTTCCCTCTGTGAATTGTCCCTTTTTTCTTTTTTATTTATAAATGTCTACTTTTTTAAAAGACAAACCAATGTGTTGTAGACCTCTATGTAACTATCCCTTAGTCTCATATTATAGGTATGTTATGAGAATGGATATTTTACTTGGCTTTAGAATGTTTTACAAGAAAACTAATTCTTAACTGATCATGTCCTTGCTACTAAAATGCTTGTGTTTTTTCATCATGATGTCGTGTGCTTCTAAATTAATAATCATTTTCGTTGTAGAAAAATGGAGTGAATTTATATTAGTCTTGGAAACTAATAATAGCATTGTAAATTTATGAGATGATTTTAACAGAAAAAAATTATAGAAGAATATAGTTATTTTAATTGTAATATTACTAACTGTAGGGTGAGAAAGGGGGTCCCGTTGTGGTGAACTGTTATAGCTTGTTACAGTTTCTTTTGATCATTTTTTCGGTCTCTGAGGTGAAATGAGTTATTAATTAAAATTTGTAAACTCACATATGCATATTGTATATGTGTAGAAATGTAATCACACTTTGTCTTGGAATTACATTAAACTGTTTGGAATCACTGTACGCCTGCCTGGCCTGCTTCTCCATCCCACAGCCGCACAGGTCAGGACCCTGAGCAGGTGGCCATGACAAGGACAGCTTCCAGGGGTGCCCCGGCCACGGACTGACAGCCCGTCACCCCTGGGAGCCCCGGCGGGAGGACCGGGCTCTGGGTGGCAGCAGCGGGCGGGGCGCTGGGGTCCTGCTGCTCCTGCTGCTGGGCAGCTGGGCTCCCCTCCACTCCTGCCCAGATGCTCAGCCCCACGACCCGGGCACAGGGTGGCATGCTGTGCTGTGAGCTGGCCGGCATGCCCCTGCCCTGTCGGCAGTGTTGGCAGCTGGGGAGTACCCTTCACCCCAGAAAGCGGAGGACCCCACGTCCTTCTCCCCACATCCAGTCACGGTGCCCATCTTCCTGCTGAGCTCTATTTTCCTAATTATAGTAAAATTCACCAT
>PVKN010038826.1:0-10990 GCA_004027915.1 Capromys pilorides | reverse complement strand
AATATTAACAAAAGTCACTCAAGGATAGTTTTATGCCAATGAATTCGCTCTTAAACTCCAGAAAAAAAAAATCATTCAACTCCTCATGGAAGAAGATGGATTTTACAAAGAACGTAAATTAGCAAATAACTGAGTGTATACTATAAGCTCCACACAGACTGTCTTATATTACACTGAACACTTTTTTATAGCAGAAGTAAAATCTGGTTCCAAATTGTGCTACAAATTCATAGCACATATGCTAACAAAATTCCATACCTATGCATAATATTTTTCTAATAAATTTCATTGAAAAATTAAATAGAAGCTACTTTAGGAAATATGTCCCAAGCCTTTTCAGTCACCATGAATAGACTGAAAACATTCTAAGAACCATGCAGGGACCCTTGTGACTGGGATCAGAGTAGACACAGTAAGAATGAGGTTAAAAGAGGGACAGTCTCTGGGATACCTGAGCTCTAATAGATGTGGACAGGCACTGAGAGCTACAGTTTCCAGTCAATACATGCTTTCTTTTAGTCCTGAACATACTCCCTTTCTTCACTGCCTTCCAGAACTTCAGGAGGTGCCTTCTTGCCAGAAGATTCTCTGGCCTCACGATGGAAGTTTCCAGAACTTTATGTTTTCCCTTCTTTTGATAAGTTCATTACAATGTCTAAGTTGCAAGTGACATGTTTTTGCCATGATGTGACCAGACTATAGTTTAAAATTACTTCACATTTGGCCTTTACTTGTACCAAATAAACATGTTTTCTAGTCTCGCTATCTATATGATTAAAATATTTCTGTACAATAGAGTTGGCCATATACGTGGATATGCAGGACACTATATGTAATGTACTAGTTTTGTAAATTACAAAGAAAAGTAAACAAAGATGTTCACCTGCTTCCATCAAGTATCCTATCAGCACACACTGATTGGTGCAGGTCTTAAAGACAGACCACCTGGATACAAAATCCCAAATCAACCTTTTAAAAGTGATATGCCTTCAGAAAGCTTACGTTTTAGTTGCCTAAGTTGTCCTATCAGATAATATTCCTATCTCATGCCATCTTTTTATAAATTAAATAATAAAATATATTTAATATGATACTATCATGAATCATATGTGTTATTATTTTTACACCCAATTTAGAATAAGGCAAAAGAAATAGCTGTTCACCTGGATCAAGCAGCCAACCTGATTTGGGGGAACACCAAGCATAAAGTGTGAGCATAAAGTGCAATATAGAATAGGTGGGGGCATTAACAATTCCTAGCAATTATCAGTGACATGTTTTATTTTTATTTTGCTTTGTTTTCATTTTGTAGAATATTTTCAAGGGACTCAGATGTAGAGAATTCATAATAAATTCCCAAAAAGCTCTTCAGTGACAAGCTGTCCATGCTGCCCATCATAAATAAAAGGATCACAGAAAACCCATTTTACTAAGAGGTACCAGGGCATTGCTTAGGGCAAGGTTGGAAGTGCAAGCTCTTTGGAGACCAAGCATCTGCAAGCATCACTGAGGGCCTTAGTCTACTTGAGCTGCTATAAAAATATACCAGACTACCCAGTCTAGTATAAGTCTAGCAACTTATAAACAGCAGACATTTATTTCTCACAGGCTTAGAGACTGAAGGACCAGGTTCACAGTACCAGAATGACTGGGATCCACTGGGGAACCTTGTCCAGTTTCCAGGTTGCCAATTCTAGCTATGCCTTCACATGGTAAATAGGCATTAGCTAGTTATTTGGAGTCCTGTTAATTCAGTCATTAAAAACAGAGCTCTCAAGACTGAACAAACAAAAGCCCCATTTCTCATATTAACTCCTGAGAGATTAGAACTTAGCATGTGAATATTGGGGGCTCGTAAATATTCCAACCGCTACAGTTGGCTTGGTGACATCATGTCTTGCTATGAAGAAAGTCATTTCATTTCATAGTTCCTGAAAAATTATCTGATAGGACAAGACAATAATCTATGGTAGAATAATCAATGTAACTGAAAAATAGCTCCAGAACATGTCAATAATCAATAGACTTGATTAATTAGCTCAGAGCAATAGAATGTTTCCACAACTCAGGCCACTCCGTTGACTTGTACACACTAAGTGACTTCTTTGTGCTTTGCTCTGCATCTGGGCTTATGACCTGTTGGTTGGACACATGTGGTGCACTAGGTCACATCATGTGAAGAGAGAGTTTTTTGGGTCACATAAAATGTATAATACAGTTCATTGTACAAGTCACAGTTTGAATTTTAACTATTTCTATTACATAACAGGCATGTTCAATCTGCAGGCTGCTAATCTAGAACATGCAAATGATACCTATGTATTTCAAAATGAAGGAAGGATATATAGGAGAGATGAAACATTGAAAGGACTTAGCAAAGTGTTTGATGTCAAGCAAATGATTTTCATATGTTAACTTTCTTTTTTGTTGCCTACTTAATTTTATCTACATTATAAAATGAGGAACTGTTTTCAAAATTGCATATCCATTTGTTTTCAGAATAGCCCGTCCAAACCATGGATCTTCTTCTCCATAAACTATGGGACTGATGAGTCACATACCTAATCACAAACACATCCTAGGTTCCACTACTTCACAGATGAGTCCTTTGTTTTCTCTTATGCTACAGAAAAATCAGCAATAAAGAAATTCATATAGCATTCACTGATGTATAATCATAAACAAACAGCAAAAGATAGTGCAAAAATATAAGAACTATTTTCACAAGCAACACAACAATAAAGCTTGTGGAGAGTCAGTCTCTTTTTACGTATTTAGTACAGGGTCTACAGAGTCTCACTATGTAGATTGGACTCATAGTGATTCTCCTGTTTTCAGCCTCCCAAGCACTGGGATTATAGGCAAGTGCCACCACGTCCAGTCTCATTCACATCTCAGCGCACCCCAGGGGCAGGGCCAGCATGGTACACCAGGGATCGAACCCCAACCACTGCACTCTGCCTAAGGAGGCACTTTAGTCTGTTGACTATCTGGCCAACCCTCTAAATTAAAGAGTATATAAATCACTCTTGATTATAAAACTCAGAAATGATTTCCATCCTTGCAACAAGCCTAACGCATGGCTTTAGTAAATATATATATATATATATATATATATATATATATATATATATATGATATGCTAGCAAATTCAGATACATAATAATAGTTGCAATATACTACATTTTTATAATGCCAGATGCTAGAAAGTTAGTGGATGGATAATAATCACAATATATTATATAATAGACAATATTGTATATGGGTATATACATAAGTAGGAATAGAGATATATTTATTTGCCCACAATAAAATGCCTTGTTTTCTTCACAGAGATTTTTTTGGGCTGTCTCAGCCCACCTTGAGGGCAGGGCTTGTGCAGCATGTGGTTCTGGGGATCAAACCGTAGTCCCCTGTGGCTCCATAAGCTTGCCTAAGCAGGGGCTTTAGACCACTGAGCTATATTACCAGCCCCTTTGCAGAGATTTTTTGATGAGCAAATATGACAGTAGACTTAAAAGATCATTGGGAAAATTAAGTATTATCCCAGTTATGCTGTGCACTTAATATGCACATAGACACAGCCATATGAATTTTAACAAAGAAAATAATACATATTTCCAAAGACAAGTGCATTTAAATGACTTTCTCTCTGATCATAAAGTAACTATCCTAGTAAGAGTTACACAGTCAGGGAAATCAGTATGAATTTCTAGTTGCACACATAAACGCAACACTGTTGTAACAAATTCTCTTTGAACCCATAGTGCTGAGCACTGTGGTAGAAACGGAGATGCTGATGGTGAGCAATTCATATGCAGTCTTTGCCCCTGTAGAGATGGTGACTCTGGAAGGTGGTGCTATGGTTCAAATCAAAAAGGCCCCTAAAAGGCTCACATTCACAGAGGTGGGGCCTCTGAAAGGTGATGGATCATGGGTGCTCTAATTTTATGAGATTCTTAGAAAGTAGCAGTAGCAGAAGGTAAGGCCTAGCTGAAGAGGGTAAACCTCAAGGGTGTGATCCTGGCCCCTCTGTCTGGTTCCCAGTCCCTTCCTTTCTGGCTCTCTCTCTCTCTCTCTCTCTCTCTCTCTATCTATCTATCTATCTCTATCTCTCTCTCTCTTGCGGCTTCCAGGCTATTATGAGCTAAGCAATTTCTTCCACCACACTTTTCTACCAGTAGTTTGGGCCCTACCTTGGGGACCCAGAAACACTGGAGCCCAGTGACTATGGTAATAAATAAACCTTTCTCCTCTAAGCTGTTTATCTCAGGTAGCTTGTCCCAGTTTTGCACGGCTGACTAACAGAGTTAGCAAACAACGGCACAAACTGATACACAGTTGCAATTGCAATTTGTTTCACCCCTATAATGGAAAAGAGTAGAGAAAACAAGGAAGATGTAGGACCCAATTAGCAAAGTGTTTCCTGGAGAAGTGGCATGTGATACAGAACCTTATGGTGATCTTAGTTACTTAACAGGAGGAATGAGGAGGGGAGAGGAGAGAGCTGTGGAAGCTGCCTCTAGCAGCTCCAAGCCTCGGGCCTCCTGAGCTATTCCTAATCTCTCTGAGGATTGTGTTCTTTTGGCGCCCTGACAAACAACTTCTAGCTTTTGAATTGCAATGATGAACTCAGTCCTTTCTGACTCTCTGGTAATCTATTGAGGAGAACAGAATGGTATCTTGAAACACAGTTTTCAGATTTTACAGCCGTTCTTGTACCTCCATTTTGGCAGAGACTAATCTTATACACATAATAATAGGAAGGGCCTAAACACTTAACTGTTGACATATTTATAACTCTGGAAAGGGCCTAACCTCACTTGAAATTGTGAATATCATCACCTCGAGGTATTTGAGATCCCTAGTCAAAGATTTATTTCTTCTGATTCAGGTTTTGTCCCTATCAAAATGCTAAGAGCACTCTAAGAAGTAGCACAAAGATGTATCTGTCCGTTATACCCCAGCATCAATTAATCGCTGCGTCTCATGGGAAGAGGTTTTATTTAGGAACAGACAGAATAAGAGATCAAACATAGGAAGTTTGATCATGCAGAGTAACAAGTATCATGCGGAAGGAAAAGGGAGAATACAAAGCCCACTAGCAACCCACTGATGCTATCACTTATTCTAGCCACTAGCTTGTGTGGAAAATGTGCCTGTGAAGGCCCCAGATACCAAATTTCAGCTTTATTACTCCATTTGCTACACTTCCACACCAGGCCTCAATTTTAAAGTCTCCCCTTGTCCTATTAATAAACACTAACTATAAAACCTAAACTTAGGTTTATCAGCAACACTCAGCCCCAGCAACCCATAAAGTCTCAATGTGGTATTTACATTTCTTTTAGAATAAAAAGGCCAAGCTCTGGGATTAAATGCCCAGCCAGAAACAGTGCAGGCAGGCTGCAGGGAAGGAGGAAAGGTGAGCACAGGAGACGCCTTCTATCAGCAGAGGGAAAACCTTCCCAACCTGCTCAGAAGGATTAGACAGATGAAACCCAAACACAGAAAAAGATGCAAATATCCCCCAGGAACTGGGGCAAGCATGAGCCTCAGCTCCAAATGTCAATTACTGGAAATCTCCCGAGCCTGGTTAAAAATAGATATGCAGGTTTCTTTGTTCACACGTCAGGTAGGGTCATTCCATCAAATCAGGTTCCCATCACTCTCTTATCACCCAAGAGCTGAGTTGTCAACCATTTGCAACTGTAAATTTTGGTTACAGTGCTGTCACAGCCTCCAAATTAGCATGCACCCTTTCAATTATTTTGAAATACCATGGTCTTCGCATTTCCACAAGATGTGCACAGTGTAGGAATATGCATAAACATTATATATATATAAATATTATGCATCCTGATTTTTTTTTCTCCAAAATAGCATCTGAGTGTTAGAGAAGGTAGGGGTAAGGGGAGAAGGAAAATTAATTGTGTTTCAGAGGCTAGGCCAGGAGCAGTCACAAGTTGCCAGCAGGCAAATCTGGCCAACCACAAGGCAGCACAGGATGAGGACAATGAAAGCTATATCCCATATTTCCACTTCCATTGCCATTTCACTTAGAGACCTTTGAAAGTCCCTCACGCTGTTAGACGAATCCCTAGCTACGCACCTTTGCCTGAGAAATACTGTACAAATGAATTAGATTTAGTTAGAATGACTCATAAATTTCTCTAGCTAAAAGTGCTTAAATTTGCAGTCAACTCCAAATTAGACTTGATAATTGAAGGCACTGCGGTACAGATATTCCCAAATAACAGACAATCTAAAAGTCGTTTTGGCTTGATTCTGGTATGCGATGTTTGATTTTTGAGGGGAGCAGTGGATTTGCTTCCCTAATTAGTTTTAGCTTAAGCTGATATCAAACTTGTATTCCATTCTGTGAGCCCTGGCTGGATTGACACAGAAAGATGGAGAATAGGAAAGAGAAGTCTCACCTGTAAATGCTGCTACTGAAAAAGGGGAGGGGGACATCTGCCAAAGGACTATTTGGCACGTTTTCGATAAATCTAAATTTAACTTTAGAGAGTGGTGGAAGTATCCCTCACATTTACTTGTTGCCATAAATTTTCTTTTCACTTGATTGACCCCTTCATGCCTCTTCCTTCCCCCAAGAGCCTTTGCAGTTAAGCTGGCTGTTAGCTTCGCCGCAGGAGTCACGTGAAGCTCTGTGGCTATGCCAATGTTCAGGCCACCATCACCAAGACTGTAACATTGCCAGAGCTTTCCTACACAAACAAGCAAAAATGTTAAGAATTATCACTCTCTCTAAAAAAAAAAAAAAACATTTATATACATTTGCAGCAACATGCTGAACTTCATTAGAACTCAAGTACGTATACTTCTCTGTAAATGTGAGCATTTTATTGCTCTGGGGTTTTCTTCACATAGGCCATCTTTCTCCACATAGGCACAATGTCAAAGTTCATTTAAAAGCACGTCTGTTTAATCTCCCAAAGGGTTTACTCCAATGGACCACCCTTTTCTCTGCAACTGCTTTCAATAATTCTACTAGCTCCTGAAGGCCTCGGTTTGATCTCATCAAACCTGCAGACATGGGAAGCGATGTGTTCTGATTCCTCTGTCCTTGAACTGCAGATTCCTTAGAATAAAAGTGAGTCACTTTACAGTTCTTAACTATTTGCCAAGAACTCTGCTATACACTTATAGGCATGAAGTCATTTCAGTGCAGCCCTATGGAGAGGTGCTTTCACTTCTGCTCTTTCCAGAGGAATAAATATAAGTCAGGAGACCTTAAGTGCATGTCAGAAGACTGCGCAGGGAGTGAGGACTCAGACCCAGTTGCGCTGATCCGAGACCCCTGCTGCTCTTTTCGCCTCCCCTAAGTCGTGCTGGCCTGAAGCAGCCATAAGAGAGACTGCCCTTCTGCCTCGCTTCGGCATTCAGACACCCTCTGGCCATTGTGGCTTTCCTATGAATGCAGGATATAACCCTGAAGATTCCCCACAAAATCATAGCTTTCCAATTACCCATCGTCTTCCAATGGCTCTCAATCATCAATTAAAGCAAATTGTCTAGAGATGGGGAGTATTTTAAATAGCTCCCCAGGTGCTTCTATTGGACAACCAGGGATTGGAGGCCATTTATCAGCACTAATAGAAGGCAGAGGAGCAGAAGGTAATATAAAGTGATGGGTAAGAAAAATCTAGGTGCATTAGTTTCTGAATCCTAGCTAGAATTACTCTGGGCCTGAGTCTCATTCAGCATACTAAAGGGTATAGCCCTTACTCGAACAAAGGAGTCTTGTGTATAAGTAAGTTGGCCTGCCTATTTTTTGAAAGGAAAAACTATAAAATGTTATGTTATATAGGAACATAGCAGACTAGGAGGTTGGGTAAGAGAATGCACACCATATCTCTTTGCACTGAGAGATACATTATAGCAAAAAATTTATAATAATACTAAATGGCATTTGTTAGATGGATTAAAATATCGCTTTGCCTCTGTTCCTCACTCTGCATTTACAGTAGAACTTCTATCATTCTCGCTTCAGTACTCTGTAAGCCAGATAATTATTTGAAACCCCTGCAGTCCCAGTGTCATCTCAGAGCAAAGATTTAATGTTTGAGTCCTAGAGTGAGATTTCTGATTACCAAGACTTCATTATCTTTATGAAACAAGCTACAATACATTTCCTGACATACAGGAAAGTTTTATCATAGACTGTTAAGTCTGAGCCACCGTTGTCAAAATAAATGGAGAAAGCATATTGTGTGATTTACTTTCCTTGATTTTTTTCTGTCTGTTTGCATACTCACTCATCTGCAAAATTTGGTAATGCACAATGGGGCTCTCTGTCATTAGTTTGAATTAGGAAGTTCCTACTGTATTTTAGAAATCAAATTGAAGTCCTCAGGAGGTTGAAATGCTTGAAATTATCTAAATGCTTTTCATTATTGTAGCTCAGATTTTTATTAAACATGTTATTACTTTTCAGAAATAATGAACAATACTATAATAATTAATAATCAAACATACATCAAGGAGTACTTCATTCCCAACTACTGAATTAAAAGGCTGATGATCACCATCTGTGGAAGTGGAACACTCACTCCAATTTCTCTAGGCGCTCTGGCTGGACAGTTCAGGCTCACTGAACTGAGCCTGAAAAAGACTCTCCACTCTTTTCTTCTCTTTCCTGTCTGTGTTTCTCTCTGCATTATGTGTATTGGTCCTAGCATATACTCCCATAACTCCCATAACTTTCCCATTAACATGCCCACCTCTCTATACCCAGATTGGCCATGCAGGACAGGAAGAACCTTATATAAGAAATTTTTTCTCCCTCTCATTTCCCTTAATATCCATCTGACCCAATTCTCTCTGGCTTCTTCTACAAATAAACATAGAATCACAAAATAAATGTGTGAAGCTCTGAAACTGTGAACACACGAGTCCTAGTTTCTTCTCTTTTCTTGTATGGCTTAGAAGTTTTCTTTTTGTCTACATAAAGCTGTAAAGCTCAGGGTCAAACTTTTCCTTAGCAGTAGGTAACTCATTGAAGCATTTGCATCTAAGACACCAAATGTCCTACTCTGGAGTGAGAGAGCTATATTTGAACTTCAAGGAGAGGAAAGTTATAGTGGAAGAGAAAGATGAAGTAACCTCACCTAAAATTATACCGACATACTGAAAGTGGACACCAAAGTGTCCTACTTAGTCATCAGCACTTAGGAGATCAGCAGAATATTATGACTTTGGGCTCATCTCTTCCCCCACTTCTCTGCTTCTAAAATCAGAGTAGAGTTGATTCTGTGGCATGTTTATACAATTAGATGAACATACATCCCAATTAACCTATAGGGAATAGAATGACTCTAAAGGCACTGATGCCTATTTACTTGTAGATCCCCACAAGTCCTAGATTGCCCTGCACCATTCTGAGTTACACTGCTGTGCCAGTATATACTTTTCCACAAAGTATACTTTTCCATAGCATTCCTATCACTGTCAGAAATGCATAGATGACTGGAAAGCCACAGATGGTCACCCAACTCATTGTACACCTAGGAGTCCACCCTGATCTGCCATCACTCATTCATACTATACTGCACAATCTGGTCAAACTGAACAACTTTGAAGACTTTTAAATTTTCTCTAGTATGTCACTTAGAGAAGTGTTTTCTCTACCTCTAACAGTCCTCTCCCTTGGCCACTTCAGCTTCCTATTTCAGTTTTCAAAGCATATGAGACTTCTTTCAGAAACCCAAGCCAGGGCTGGAAATCCTTCTACATCTTCTTTTCCCAATGGTACTTGATAAGTCATGTTGTTTTAGTGTTACTCTCCATGTGCACCACTTTTCCATAAGGAAGGGAACCAGGTTTGACTATTCATCCTTTATCCTGGTACCTACCTAGCACAGTGCTTGGCATAAAATGAAACTAAATACAACTTTATTTAATGGAGTGGGTGAATGAATGAGTGGATAGGATGGAGGAAAAGTTTGCATCCTTCCTGATCCCTGCTCAAACTACTCCTAGCCTTATTATTCTTCAATTCCTCCATCAGCATCCTCTCTCGTTCTTAATTTAGGATGTCTTCTCAGAGAAGAAAGGTCCCTGGCCTTCGAAACACCCAAGGATGGAAACAAAGTATGACTAAATAGAAAGAATCTTCTAAACAGACGAATATGGGAGAATTTGCAGAACCTAAATATGTAAAATGAACAGCATAGGGTCAGCTAGATAGTTCAGTGGATTAAAGCACCTGCCTAATCCTGCTGGCCCCACCCCTGGGGAACACTAAGACAGCAATTGAGACTGAGAGTGATCCCAGTGCTTGGGAGGCTGAAAAACAGGAGAATCACTACGAGTCCTATCTACATGGTGAGACCCTGTAGACTCATCTAAATGACATTGGTGAAGGGAAAGGAAGAGAAAAAGAAAAGAAGGGAACCAGCTCATGGAATGAGGGGGTCACAAAAAGTCAGCGACACTCATATTGATTAGATATGTAGGAAAACCAAATGAGAAATCACAAATTAAAAACTTGGATTGACTATGTGAATGAAACAAGAATTGCATCCATTTTCATAAGTCCCTTAACAATTTTGCCTAAACTGGTGCAGTATTTAGTATCACAAAATACAAATTAGTATTTGTTCATGGATTAGAATCCAAGAATCACACTTTTTTCTTCAATAATCTGTGTATTTAGCTTGACCAACTGTTACAAACTGAAAAATCTAGGAAAAACTGTATAACTAAACCTACACATGTGAAATTTTATAATTTCCCCTTTGGGCAAATGTGCCTGATCCATAAGAACTGAATACATACAGACAAAAAAGGATCAGTATGATTTTGTCTGTTTTGGTTTGGTTATTCACTTCAGTATATATTATTAATACAAGTTAAAGTGGAACTACTTGAGAGAAGTACAATATTTCAGCAATTATTGGCAGCTGGTATATTTATGTTATAAAAATGTTCAGCACTGATTTGAAGAAGAGATGTCATTACAGCCCTA
>PVKN010038825.1:0-10990 GCA_004027915.1 Capromys pilorides | reverse complement strand
AGAAATCCACCATGTTTTCATTTGGTTTAAGCATAGTCTCTGACCAGGGTGATACCTAAATTAGTAAAACATAAATCCACATTAGTTTGTGACTCACATGACCACCATAAACAAGTTTTCAAATACATTTTCAGAAGAACCAAGGGATAAAAGAATTTTGTTGTTGTTTGTTTAAATTTGTTTTGTTTTGTTTTGTTGAATAGGCATTACTCAGCAGTTGCATGAACAGCAGGTACATTCAGTGATCTTAAACTAACTGCTGTAGTTATTGGGATATATTGAATTTTTAAGCACACTGCATTTTCCCCTCAGAAACATCTGTGGTGTGTAGTAAGTTTTTCTATTTGTTTTGCTCATAAATGTATGAGAAGGATATGGAATAGACTTATCTGTCCCAACATTCTGAGATATTACCCAAAGCACAGTTAAATATATGTTTATTCATCCCCACCTGGGCACTGGGATTCAAGGTGAAGGCCATTGGCCTGCCTCCCCCTCAAATGTATTACAAGCAGGACAACGGAGGAGCCTTTGCAGTAGATACTTGTAAGTATTTATAAAACATGGGAGTGGGGAGTATATAAGTGAAACAGAAAAGGCATCAGTTCAGGATGTTTTAAAAAATAGGTTTGTGTATATCAGACAGGGCAGGGCAAGGGTGCATAGAAAGCTATGTTGGCCCTGACAACACAGGTCAAGGGACGACACAGCTGGGTACTGCTGGCGCAGAAGGAAGCAGACATGGCTCAGTATTGCTGGGGCAGAAGGAACCAGAACATAGCTCAGTACTGCTGGAGCAGAAAGCTTGAAGAGGCAGTCATGCCCAGTGCTTATTAGAAAGATCAGTCTGCAGCCAGTTCAGCTTGTGCCCATATCTTTACTCAGAGCTGTTGAGTAAACTGTTTGCTTTGGATTTTAGTTGCTCCATCAATACAATAGAGATAAACTACTTACAGGATTGTTGTAAAGATTAAAATGTATCCCTATATGTAAGTTGCTTAATATAATGAGTGGCATATAAAAACTGTGAATAAATCTTAGCTATTAGCATTATCCCTGTCATTACAACACAGGGATGAGTAGTGGGTGACGAGGCTATGGGGTGTGGAGAAAGGAGTTTGTCCTTTATCCTGTCGGAGAGAAAGATGTCTAGTGGCACTGGGGAGTTCCAGTCTGGGAGTAGAGATGAGGTCTAGACACCAGTCAGTAAGTCTTTGCAGCAGCCTAGCTGAAAGATTTTGCAGGCCTGAGTAAAAAACATGGTAACTTTGAGAGATATTAAGGATGTAAAATTGATAGCAGTCAGTGAGCCATTAGTTCTACAGAACAAGAAAAGATTCTACGAGGACCCTGGGGTTTCTGACTGGGGGACCAGGGAAGTGGAAGAACTGTCTGTATACATAAGAGTGTGGGAGAGGAAGACACAAGAACCTCCACTTATGAGCACCCCTGGATCATATGGAACAGTTATATCTGTATTTGGCTGATATTTCTCATATGCTGAGTATCCTTGGGTATTTATTTTTTACTCAGCCCAGGCTGGGCAAAGGATACGATAGTGGACACCCCTAGTGTTTGGGCTTTACCTGTAAGCTGGCATCTAAATGTCTACTGGGCAGACAGTGCTCAAAACTCTACGCAAGATCTGAGAAGGAGTAACTCTATGAGCTGGTGGGGGTTACTACTGTAGTGTGGTGGGGAAGGAGACCCAAAGGGAGACCCAAAGGATAAGGAGGAGCCATCGTGGGAAGAGTGAGGGTAGCTCTCTGGGAACATCCAAGGCTCTGTGGCAGGAAAGGAGGACTGAAATATGCCCAGGCAGACAGTGGAGCATATAGATGCAGGGCACGTGGCAGGCAGGACCAGAAGCTATGGGGGTGGGCTCATTGTTTGTGCCATCAGAGAAATAAGCTCGCTTGATTTGGGAGTGAGAAGAGATGCAGTACCGGAAAGGCAGCCAGGCAGGAGAAGGGAGGGCTCTGAAGAGCAAGGGAGCCTGCGGACAGTGTGGCCACAGAGGCCCAGGAAGTGAATGGTCAGGCTGTTGCTCCACAGAGTTGAAGGGAAGGTTGTGTTGTGGTTGGCAGCCAGACCGTCATCTGTGACTCCAGCCCAAACAGTTGCTCCAGAGTGATGGGATGTGGCGGTGTGTCCCAGGCCAGGAAGCAGGGGAAAAGGGAGAAACTGGAGACCAAGGGTGGCCACCACTCCATGTGGGGAGCTAAATGCAGCACCCTCATCAACATGTCCAAGCCTCTCTACGTTCTCAGCTGGCCTGTCAGCCCTCGGCCCTGAATCACACCCCCTTACTCACTGTTACTCACTTTCTCGTCTGCTTCATCACCCAAATTGGTCATGACAGTTTTCTCTTCACCTCCTTTCCAGTAGCTCAAGCCTTGCCGCAGCCCGTGAGTGTGTATGCGCTTCCCTACGTGTTCACTGTCGCCTTTGCCTGGCGTTAAAGCCCCAGCATCCCACCAGCACCACCACCCCTTGGTCTCTGGCCCAGCCCCAGTGCCTGGCCTACCCCCTGGGCTGTTCCACAGGGGACTGAAAGCTGGCCCACTTGTTGCTCTCCTC
The DNA here is from genome assembly GCA_004027915.1 of Capromys pilorides. Taxonomy (NCBI): domain Eukaryota; kingdom Metazoa; phylum Chordata; class Mammalia; order Rodentia; family Capromyidae; genus Capromys; species Capromys pilorides. The sequence continues at coordinate 8,410 of PVKN010038825.1, read as the reverse complement.
CCCACATCTTACCTGCGGGCTCAGCCCCTCCCTGAGTGCCTGGGCCCATTTCCTCCCACTCCCTACCTGCCTTGTCCGGGCCTGTTTCATAACTGCTTCCTTTCATCCTCCTTTCTTCCTGCTAGTCTCTACCAAGAGCATGAGAGACTGAGACTCACTGCAGTGGGCCTCACCCTTCCACCCTGTCTCATCTCCAAGTAACTCCCAGGGGCTGTTGTTCCCTCACACTGGGCTGCAGCCCCTCAGGACAACCTCCCTCATCAGCACTGTGCCTGACCTGGTCTTGAGGTCTTGTAGAAGCTTGGACCCCAGGGATGCGCTGAGCCTGACCACATCACATCATAGCTAGAGTTTTTCACTGACTCTGCCTATGGTCCGCTAAGGCTTGCCAAATACAGAAGATGCAAGCAGGCATATGCACATTTCCAAGTGTTGTTTTTAGCCTTTACTAGGAAGCCTAGGACAGAAGCTTTCAGACTGTTTTGCCTCTGGAATATACAGATACAGCAAGAAGAGAGAAGGAAGGGAGAGAGGAAGGAAAGGAGGCAAGGAATGAGAGAAGTAGGCACCCAGGTGCACAGACCTGTGAGAGTACAAAAAAGTAGATTTTAAAAGAATTTCATTGAAAATAAGCCATTAGAATGCAGAACATACTGTCCATGGGGAAGTGTAAACTGTTCATTGGATGACTGGACAATACTGTGAGAGCTATGTGTTTGTGTGTCTCTTTCTGTGTCTGTCTGATTCCTCAAGGCATGGGGGTAAAAAGTAGTATACAATGTTGTTAAAAGAGTCAGTCATAAGGTTCAGGATAGAGGCCATCTGCTTTCTGTTTTTAACTGACAGATTCTGGGATCAAGAGATCATTTTGAGTCTCTATATGAACACAGCCCATAGAGGAGCTATTTAAGTTAGGAAATTACTCCTTGCATTAGTTGAAAAGAAATAGCTGGTCTCTCAGGGAGATTAGGACCAGAGGCCCTGGACCCCACCCTCCCCAGACACACCCTTCTGTAGGGTGAGAGAGCATACACAAAGCTATTTAATCCGAACTGCCTTTGCTACTAGTCACCTAGTCATTTGAGAGTGACATCATGGAAACCGAGTAATCAATTTGAAAGTAAGATACTAGAGCCAAAATATTGAAATGGTCCTGGGGCTACCTGGAAGAAAGGCACAGGGAGTGCATAAAACCATTTATTAAAAACAGTCTCTGTCAATAGACTTCTTGGCTTATGTCATATGGATTTTGGATGCATAGCACATTTTGTAACTAGAGAGATCTTTAAATGAATGTTCCTGTGAACACTAATACTCATACATCTGGGACTTTATCTTTTTTTTTTTAATCTGCCTGAAAGTTAAGATAGTTCAGCATGAACTTGGTTATGGACCCTGAAATGTTGAAATATAAATTCTTAACCCTTGTTAATAGAAAAAGAGAGTTTTAGCCACACAAATAGGTCTTAAATATGCTTATCAGAGAAGGTAATGATACCGATGTCAAACTGAACACCATGTTGGTTTATTTTAAAGGAAAGAGGACCCTTGCACAGAGTTGAGTGGTCAGCACTGGAAAGAGAAATAGATTGGTAGGGAGAATAGGCAGTCCTTACATTTCTACATTTTCCTGACTTTGTGTTCTTTCATTTATCAGTGACTCTGATTTTGTTAGAATTTAGGTCTCTTGGCAACTGTATCTGGAGGCGAAAGTACAGGCAGTGTGCAGATCTTGAGGTGGATAAGTGAAGCATCATTTTTTTTTTTTTGAAGTTCTTGAATAGGGTTTTAGCTCTTCCCCATATCCCTGGAACTTCTAACCAGACATGGAAGTTCAAACCACAGGTTATCTTTGAGTATAAAATATTAGGAGAACCAACCCCCATGGATGGTGAGAATGAGGCTCAGAGAGATCCCATTTGTGGAAGTGTCTCATGGTCATGGGCTGGGAGAGGGAGGAGAAGTGATGTATTCACCAGTCCCAGTTTGCTGCATGAGCCTTTCAGACACTGTCTTTGCTTGCCTTTTTTTGTCCAGTTGTAAGTACTACAAGGTATGTTGATTTCTCAGGCTTGGTTGAGTCTCTTCCTTAATAGTCACTCTTAGAATATTGCTGCTGCTGAATTCCTTGGCTGTTAAATCCAGAGGTAATTCATTTGTGCCCCTTTCACATTTATGTGTTTTAAAATATGATGGATACATTTACATTGAACATTATAGTTGTTAAATGTTTTACTTTATAGATGTGTGGTGGGCTGGACTGGGAAAAAATGTCATGGGAAAAACTGCCCACTGAATAAAGTACTCTAGGAAATAAGGCGAAGAAATCCTTTGTGTCTGTAAAACAATAGCCATTAAGTGACTATTATGTAATGTTATTTCTTAAGTCTGAGTTGGATGGCTTGTTGATGTTGGAACTTGAGATAGAATTGCTAATCTCAAGACTTGGATAAAAAAAAAAAATCAAAGAATTTTCTAAATAGATTACGTTGAGCAAAGTATTAGAGATACTGAAGCCACGTCGTATATATTTTATGTTTCTATGTGAGGATTAAGGCTATGCATTTGGTAGTTTTTATCCTAGAACCTGCTCAAATAAGCATAGGTAATTTACTAATCCAAAAACAGGTTCATTGTAAAATTAGCCTGACCTTGCTCAACTGCAGGGGAGGGCAGGCTAGTAGCAAAACAACTGATAGGCACAGCATCTGCCAGGGCTGTCTGAGCTACTATAAGTTTGCATTTTCTATACATGCTAAGTCCCTAAGGAGTTTCATTGTTGATCTCAAATGGTCATAGTGGCCAATGCTGGAATGAATGAACTATGGCTGAGGTGCTTTGGGGAATACTTGCTGTTATGATTCTGTGAAAGAAGCTTCTGTGCTTATGAGTCAGAATTTCCTGAATGTTTCAGTACTTGATGTCTGGGGCTAGATGCTTGGAATGTAAACTTAATAAAGAATGAAAGTTGCCATGGTTTTACTCGGTTCTGTAAAATTTGCATATATCACTCTTTCTTAGTAGATATCTTCTCTCCTGTCAAGTTAAGGGAAGTTAGCCTTAGAAATAAATCAAAGATTTATAACCTGAGAAATTAATACTGTAGTAGATTTCTTACCAAAGAAGTCCAGGCTCAAGAATAGAGGCCTGCTAAGCACCTGCTTGGCAAGCACGAGGACCCAGATTTGGCCCTGGTAATTCATGCCATGTGGGCCCTGGAAGCCCTGGTGTACCATGTTGGCCACTGAAAGCGAGTGAGATGAGGTGACGCGCACCTCATCCAGCGCTGATGAGGCTGAGACAGAAGGATCACTAAGAGTCTAAGGTGTGTAGCAATACCCTGTACCAAATGAATGAATGAATGAATGAATAAATACATTAATTAATTAATTAGAAAAAGGATAGGGACCTACTCTCTTTAATTCATTCCCAAGATCTTGGTGGTTTGGATGCCATTTTACCAACACAGTCACTGCCAAGATGTTTGGCAGGTGGACTTCATATTTCTTTGACAGGGTGGCAATTGCTTGTTACTTGCAAACTTTCTACAGGAAGTTCTTTCAGCAAGAGCTCTTGGAGTTTTTCTTTCTGAGATTAGTCTAACTTCTCATATCAGCTTTAGGGGGTTAAAAGGCACAAGTACTGCACTGTTTGTTGTGGTGCTTGAGTGGGCTTGCACATTTAGCTTGATACAGTTTTTGGGTGCCATTCTAGGATATGCAAACATTTCTTGGAATGGAGCCCAGATTAAAAGTCCATGAGGGAAAAGAGTTCTGACTCTTGGCATCAAGGGACATATTCAGAAGTATTGTATTCAAGCCAGTGTAAATATATATGCCCTTTACCCTTTCTTTCAGTTAGCAGAAATCACCTCAAAACACTTACTTTGGCATTAAGGAAGCTCGTCATGAGCTATTGTTCCAGTAAGATTGTAGTCCTGTTTTAAGCCAGTGCTTTCGTTCCCATGTAAGTGACATGCCCAGCCCGAGCTGAAGAAATAAACTTCGCTTTCTAAACCTTCTGTTCTCATAAGTGTGTCCTGCAGGCAGTGGCTTGTAGCTGTTCCTCCTGCCACTTAACAGGTTTGATTTCAAATCTATTTCATGGAGAAACTAACATGGTTGGAGGGTGTTCATGGCCCAGCATTTATGGACTTTGTTGGGAAGTCCCAGGTGTGTATATATCTTAAACTTAATGTTAAAAGCCGATAAGGCAGAGTGATTTGGATTTTGCTTTTGCTTCACTTTGTTCTGCTTTTTGTCTAATACTCACAGACTACATTTGTTAAGATGTCTTAGGGATTGTATTGGGAAAGGCGCTCTCTAGCTTTGAGGCTGCATTTCTTTCCCTTCCTTTTCTTTGGCTTCCTGAGAAGCTCTAAGAAAAAGTCAAGTGTTTGTAGCCTGGGCCAGAAGATGGGAAAGCCTATAGCCAGAGGAGTAAGCTCTGAAACATGGGAAGTTAATTATAGTTAAAAATACTTAAAGGGGCTATTTCTGAGTCATGAATCTCTCTGTGACCCTTTTACTGCTCTGAAAGCTTGCTGATGAGCTTGAATCACTCCTGAAACTTGATAATGTAGTAATCCAGTTTGGCTGTGTTTGACTTGTAGAGACAAGGTCTGGAGATTTGTCACATCACCTCATTTTTTTTAATATATGTACTAAATATTTGTTAAGTGCTTTTTACGTGACACTATGGTTATTATCTGAGAAACAGAGATAATGGGTGGTATGATCCACTAAACAGGTCAGTCTAAAGGGGTTAGAAAATAAGGCAGACAAGTAATTACAGTAATGTACAATAACCAGTTGAAAACTCTACTAACATCAGTCAAGAAGAAGGAACAAGAGAATGAATGTGTACTAAGGAAATTTGATGTGTGTTGACTCATTGAATCTTTATAAGAACTTTTGAAGGTTATATTATTTTATTTATCAGACAGAAGAAAAATTGAGACTGAGAAAGTATGTAATTATCCCCCCAAGTAAACACTAGTAAGTGGTGAACTGCAATACAAACTTTACTGTTTTCTCTCCAAAGGTACTTGAGCTCCAGCAATATTCTAATCATTGAAAATATTTACAAAGTAAAATTTACTACCTTAATTTTATATGACAGCACTCTCTTTGTGACAGGTATTTGTGGAATGTAGATCCACAAAAATCTGAAACTTTGATCTTTGTTATAGAAGTGCAACCTGCTTTCTGAGAGAAGAGTGAAAAACAGAAGTAGGTTTTACTTTGTTTTAAAATTGCCACCTGCTGCTTCTCTTTCCCATTAATGGAAATTGTATGTGTATTCGACTGTAATTTCCTTATCCTAAAGCATCACAGTTTATAATGGTGTTTGAGTGGGCTTGCACATTTAAATTGAAGCTTTACTTAGCATGTCGCTCTGAACGGCTATTTTATGGGCCTTTTGAATGAATTACACACCACTGCACCTACGCTTGTCTTCCTAAGATTGTCTTCTATTCATTATAAAATCCTGTGCATTCACATGTGTGTGTCTATTATATACACATCTCGCAATTCATGCAGATTTGTCATAGTACATATAGTTCATGAGAGGGACATCTTAAATAGCCGCATAATGGGAATGTCAGTAAAGGTCTGTTGTCAGATTTTAGGGATGATTACTTATGGCTTGTATGTATTCTTCTTTTAGAAAATAATATAATCCTCTTAAATATGCTGAACTAACATTTTAGGAAGGAGATGGTTTGGTGGCACTCCTATAAATATATCTCTTCCTTTGGAAAAACCACTGTTTATTAGAGAACTAAGAAGTAACTGCTTTAGGGGGGCCAGCCAAATAGCTCAGCAGATTAAAGCACTTACAAGCAGGTACAGGGGCTGGGGGTTCTGTGCCCCCACCCCCACCCCTGAGGCACACTGAGACAGCAATTGAGACTGCACATGGTAGCAAGCACCTATAAGCCCAGCTCTTGGGAGGCTGTAAACAGGTGGATCACTACAAGTCCGATCTAGTAGTGAGACCCTGAACATCCAGTAGACCCTTCCCTAAAATACAGATTAATTAATTAATTTTTAAAAAGAAAAAAAAAGAAGTAGCTTCTTTGTAATACACAAAATAGCTATAGTAGTACAAATTATAAATAAGCTACAACATGCAGAAGACACAAATATTGTTTACAAAATGCTTTGAATCACAAAACTAAATAACACCCTCACTGGCCATCTCTCAGCTTTAATGCTACAATGAGAACTGTTTGTAAAATAATGAGTGTGCTTTTCTAAGGCCTGAAGGATGTCTTCCATTCAACTACTTCTTATTCTTTTTAATTTAAAGATTGTTTCATGAATGATAATGTAGACTGACTTTTACAAGTTTAAAAGAAAGACTTCTAGAGATTACTACTGACATGAGACCTAATATTCCTACTTCCTTACTATAGAAAAGGAAGTCTAGGCAATTGAGTGGTTTTTGTTTTGTTTGATTTACACTGACTTTATTTTATTTTTGTTTTACTTTATTTTAACATATTTGGTACAGGGTCTCACTATGCAGCACAGACTCGTAGTGATCCTTCTATGTTAGCTTCCCCAGTGGTGGGATTGCATGTGTGCACCACCATGTCCAGTCTTACACTGACTTTATTGAGGTACAATTTATGTACCATAAAGCCATACTTGTTAGCTGTGCTGTTTAAAGTGCTTAAGCCTAGATAGTCACATACCACGAGGAGTATCTGGAAGATTTATATTACCTCAGATTTTAAAAATGGGTAGCAATTTGATAAAGCTAATGTGGGATAGGTATAAAATGTTTTGCTTTCTATATCCTCCATCTTTTTCAGTCAAACTCTGTATTTATTAAAATGTCAGCCCCTTCTCCTAATTTCTTTTTTATCACAGGCGCCAATGTGATATAACAAGGTACATTGTGGGGTGTTCTTTAGGCCTTATTTTTATGAGGAAATGACTAGCATAGAAATCAGTTACATGGTCATGTCTAGAAAACACATCAGAATGAGATATTTGAAAGAACAGTTGTATGGCTCATCATTCATATACAAGAATCCTTTGTTGCTGCATAGATGAAGAAGGTGTTAGAAAGCAAACAAAATTGGCTAGCAGGAAATATTTTAGAATATTTTGGGAAATATTTTTAAATATTTAAAAATATTTAAATTTAAATATTTCAAAATGTTTTGCAGGAGCAAACAGGGTCATAAGGTGGAAGATATTACCTTTGGTGCTGTAGTTTGTAAGGATGTATAAGACAAGTGGTTTAAAACATACATTATCATGGTTGGAACAGAAGTATGGAGAACTAGAAGGAACCTTGAAGTTTTCTATGCAGGGACAGATCAAACAAAATATACATTTTACACAATATAAATTTTTAAAGTGCTTCATTTGCTTTGCATAATAATCAGATTCCTCCATTATTTTATTATATTTTAATTCTAGTAGACCTTATGTAGCCTTTAAAATAAATTTTAAACCAACATATACTCAAAGAATGAAGTAAATACAAACAACCATAAGGAAAAAAGTGATCCCTAAACCTAGTGTTCAGCAATAGCCATGATTACAAACGTGTCAGTTTGTGTATTCCCATGCCTGCATACGTGGCTACATCCACCACACAGTTCTGATCTCTGATCGGACCTTCTGCTCTGTGATTTGATTTATTTTTTTCTCCTTTAATGAGGTCCAAGCTAAGTTTCCCTTAATGTCCAAGTTTACAATGGACACAGCTTAGATATTTTGAAACATACCTTTAGTAAACCAAAAAAAGTGAGGGAGATGATGGCGTTCGAATTCACCTGGCCAGGCTGCTGTTGAGCTAAAGCACAGCCTGAGTATCATGGTGAAGTGGTAGCCGCCTCCCTGACATGCAGCTCAGGCCGAGCTTGGGTCCTTCTGGTGTCTGGAAAGTCCCTTGTTTCAGGTCCTGTTGTTCCCCACCTGTATTTAGATCTTTCTCAAAATGCGCCCTTTAAAAATACTTGTGCTAACCCAGATTCCAATTACCATAGGCTTAAATGTTAAACCTCAAGATCCAAACTTTATCCCTTATGCATGTAAGCAGGCTTGCCAGATGGCAGGCCAATTAATATATTTTTTGCAAGGTGCAGAACTTTTTTTTTTTTTTTTTCTCCAGAGGGGAACAATGAATCCATCTGCTCCACATCTTCTTTTTTCCTCTGTCCTTTAGGGAAAATTATCATTTAATTTTCAGAAATAAACTGTACAAATTTTTAAATGATGTTTTCTGATTTTTTTTTTTAGAGAAATAATGTTAATCATGGAAACTTTTTTTCAACATTACAAAACCTGTGTCATGGATTAAATTATATACAGATATTTGAGTTCATCTGGAATAGTATTTCTCTCCGTCTGTCTCTCTGTCTGTCTGCCTCTGTCTCTGTCTCTGT
>PVKN010038824.1:0-11000 GCA_004027915.1 Capromys pilorides | reverse complement strand
AAGAAGCTACGGCAGCCAGCGTCAAGGATCAGGGACATTTCTAAGAAGGGAAGACCTAAAGAAAAGGGTCGGGTTTGAAGTGTGCAGGCGTAGCACTACAAGAGCACGCAGGTGAGTTCCACAAGGCTTCCCTCACGAGGCCTGGGGAAATAAGGAACAGGAGTTCGCCGCGTGCCTGACACCTCCAGGACTCGGCTATCTCCAGGACCTGGCTCCTCACCTTGTCCAACAAGCCACTGCGGCTGCTGCCTGTTCCCCCACTAGAGCAACCACCAGCTCCACCACCGCCGCCTCTCCCGCCTAATGCCGCTGCCGCCGCCATCTCGCCAGCCGCCGAGTCTCCCTCCCCTCCGACTTGTCTGAAGCCTATTGGTTGACGCTACGGACGTGACGCGAAGCGCGATGCCTATCGGAACCCGTAGATCGGACGCGGTGCCCCCCTGGTTAGCGGAAGTGGCCGCGGGGCTTGTCGGGACTTGTAGTTAGACGCTCGGACGGACCGGTTGCCGTGTACAGGACCAGTCAAAGCGTCCGGGTTACTAAGGAGCGGGTGCGAAATATAGTGGCAAATACCATCGTGGAGCGGCTCCGAGATCCCCCCGAGGTTCGCAGGCGCGCATCCTGCCTGACCGGCAAGTCGCCTCCGAGGACTGCTCGGAAGCGGAAACGACGCCGGAGGCAGGTGCGACTGGAAACTTGGTTTGCGTGAGTTAGTTTCCTCCGCCCCAGAAGTGGAGTCTGCAAAAGGGCTCATTATTTGTCTTCCCGTAGCCACCTTGGGTTAGGGCAGTTGCCTGACTGTTTTTTCCACGACTTTCTTCGTTGTTAGTCACGTTTCGTGTAGAACTCAAATGTACTGAGCGCCTGCTGTTTGCCAATCAGTGCCCTACGTGCATTTACATCCGTCTTTCAGTCCCGAACAAGATGAAGAAACTGAGCAACTTAGTGATGCGGAGCCAGAGAACCTGGGCTGAGTCCAGGTTTCGTTTTGTTGTGCTTCAGAAGCCATTGTATTTCCCCTTGGTACTCCACTTTTAGAATTTTAGGATGTAATCGCATTCTATACGTTAACTTATTATATTTATTTTTTCTCCACAAATATTTATTGAGCACCAGTATTACCTGACACTACTGAAAGATACAGGTGGATCACAACAGGCCTGTCACTATTCTAGAGATCTAGAGTGTTGCAATAGTAATCAGCTCTACTACAGTACATTTTTTATCTCCTATGTACTCCTCATTAAGTGTCCAAATGATGAAATAAATTTAATGGGTTGCTTAGTATGTAGTGGGCCCATTCTAGTCACTCAAGACATTCTCTGAACAGGACAAAAATTTTTCTTGGCAAAGTTAACTTCATTGTGAAAACATGATTGCTAAAGAATATAAAATTACATTCCTTAACTCCTAGGAGGCAGTTGCTGGTCACGTCAGTCATATATTCCTGTAGCTTTTTGCTATTGCATTCAGTCTTTACAGCTTCTCATGTTTTAAGACCCAGCTCCATGTCACCTGTCTTGTGAAACCTTTCTGGCTTTTTGCTTCTTCCTTCTTCACAGACGATATGAATTTCTTCCTGAGCACAGAGCACTGTTTCAGTTATTTTGTTGTTGTTCCTGGGACAAAATATCTTACACCCAAAATTAAGGAAAGAAATATTTACTTAGCTCACAGTGGAGGCTTTAGTCTATATTTAGCTGGCTCTAAGGCAAAGTGGCAGATGGCAGAGAATAGCCATTTATGGCGGCAGAAAACAGTGAAGAGCAAAAGGAAGTATGGCAGCTGTAGCAGCTGACAAGTCTCTCTCCCTGCCCCCATGGTGTATTAGGCTCTTTGCCCCAGGGTAGGTGTAGCACCCACACCAATAATCCCAGCATTAGATCATGAATTAATTACAAACTGTAGAAGCTGCCCCATGACTTCATGAGGTTTTGGGGGGAGCAAGTAGACCCCATAACAAGGCCACTGTGTGGAGTGCCTCCGTTAAAAAATGGAGCTGAGCTGGTAACAGAGGAGGAGAGTCAAACTGAGCAGAAAAGAAGGGCAGAAATTTAGCAAATTAGAGAAGTAGAACGAGCACACATATGCAGGTGCAAATGAAGGATATAGCTGTGTGTGTGTGTGTGTGTGTGTGTGTGTGTGTGTGTTACATGAGCAAAAAAGAATATGTGTTTTGGTAGGAGGCCCTGTAGTTATCTTGACATTAGCCTTCAAGAGGCTGCTGAAGTTAACTAGCAGGGCGGCCTCAAGTCTGGAACTTGGACTTTTCTCTCCACCGTAAAATTCGTATTTCTCTTTGGGTTACTGTCTTAGTTACTTTTTACTCGTTGCTGGGACAAATACCGACACTCAAAATGAAGGAAAGAAAGGTTTATTTAGCTCACAGTTGCTGGAGGTTTCAGTCCATATTCGGCTGGCCCAAGGCTGAGTGAAACAGGGCAGAGAGCGTCCAATTCATGGTGGTGAAACAGCAACAATCGCGACAGAGGCAACAGACCAACCAGGGCACAGAGAGCAACAACCAATCGTCTCTCTGTCTCTCTTTATGTTACATTCAGGCTCTCTGCCTCAGCCTATCCACCTTAGGCCACACCAATAATCCCAGCCATACTCAGACCCATAGTCCCAGCAGTACTAAAACACATAATCCCAGTGGATCATCACTCAAGTCTCAAACTCTAGAAGTCCCCACCCCATGATTGCATGAGGCTTTGGGGGGACAACTAGACAAACCATAACAGTTACTCTAGAGTTCAGTCCCTTCTTGGCCCTTCAGATGTAGATCCATACCTTCCCACCAAATATTCTTTATAAGAATTGAAATTTCTATGATTATTGAAGTCCAGTTCTTGTATGCTTGAGTTTAGTTCATCCTTTGTGTTATATGCATAGCAAATATATGTTCCCATCTTCAGTTTTGTTTTTGCTGAGGAGATAACTGAGCAACGTAAGTGCCTGCCTGCCTGAGTCTTAGCTTCAATTTTGTTTTTGTTAAGAAGGATTTATTTTATTTATTATTATTTTTTTACTGGCTCAGCCTGCCTTAAGGGTGGGTCTGGGGATCAAACTGCAGTCCCCTGTGCCTGACTGGTATTGCTTGTGCAAGCACTTAAACCACTGAGCTAATCTGAACCCCCCCCCCTTCAATTTCGTTTTTGTGACTTTCATCTTACAGAAATTTATTTAAGTAATCATATTAATACCTCCTGTTCTGATTTGTGCATTTCATATCTTATTTAAAACAATCCAGGCACACTCCATTGTCAAAAAACTGTTCTCAGATATCCTTTCCCATGTATGTATGTTTCTCTATCTTCAGCTATTTCTTTTATCTTTAGAAGTATTTTTTTTCCTGAGACTTCCCAATTTTGGAGCAGAAAGCTCACAGGAGCATACAATTTATCAGAAAATTTAAGAACCCAAAGGGGCAAACTAAGCAGGTTTAAATATCTATTTTTCAGGTCAAAAAACGGGTCAAGAAACAAAAGAAAAAAGAAGCCAAGAGGCCACTCTCAAAGTCAAAGATCAAGTAGGTACTATGCAGACCAGAAACCAGTTCTGATATTTTATGTTACTGAAGCCCTTTCCAACAGTCATCTCTTAACATTTCTCATCTGATTATATATTCATTCATTTCTTCATTCAGTTATTTAGTGAATAGGTGTGGTTGTCACTAGAGGGATTTCCACATATGGACCATCTACCTATCCATTAACCTTCCCAGCATATTTTTTAGTAATTTCTAGGTTCTATGAAAGTGGCAGACTAAGAAGGATTATAGTGGTAATCCTTATTATGCTAGTAAACATAGGCCCTGTGGCAAGTGGAGGGCTGATGAGGGGAGAAACAATTATAAAACAATAAAAAGTACTGTACTAGCCAAAGTATGGGGTGTCAGGAATACATGAGCCTTAATCCTTGGCAGGAGAGTTTAAGGATCAGAAAGTTTATAGTGCCCTGACTTGGACCAAAGGAGATACCAGCATTCATTCTATAGATATTTATGGACTCTGTTATATGCTAGGTGCTATACTAGAGAGACAATGTTAAATACTATAGATACTGTCCCTTCCCTTGGGAGCTTTGAGGCTAAATGGAAATATCAGATATACCTACACTCTTGGGTCCCAGTAATGATTTTATATCCCTCGTTTATCTCACGTCTTTTTTATTTTTCTTTTTACTTATGATTTTATGGAATATATATATTTTTTTGACGGCTTCACGTGAGCTTGATTTAAGAGTGGAAGAGAAAGGGCCAGCCAGATAGCTCAGTGAACTAAAATGCCTGTTTAGGTAGACGCAGGGACTGGGGTTCAGTCCCCAGCGTGCTGTGCCGGCCCTGCCCCCAGGGTACCCTGAGACAGGGTGATTGAGGCTGGGTGTGGTGGTGGGCACCTGTAATCCTAGCGCTTAGGAAGCTGAAAACAGGAGGATCACTATGAGCCTAATCTGTGTAGTGAGACTATACTAAATACATTTTAAAAAAAGAGTGGATGAGAGACAATGAATTGGACATGTTTCCAGATTTGGAGGTTCACAGTCCCTTGAAGGAGACTCCTCCTCCTCCTCCTCCTCTTCTTCTTAGCCGGTGTGTTAGTCTGTGAGCTATCTTGTCGGCCCCTAAGGAAACTTTCATAATTTCTAGTAATCTTATAAGATAGAAAGCAGTCAAGCTATAAAAGAAACTGAAGGGATCATTCCAGGGCTTAGTAGAAACATCATCATTTCCCTTCAGAATGTTTAGTGAAGGCCAGGTGTGATGGTGCCAGCCATCTGCCACTCTGGAGGTGGCGGCAGGAAGATTGCTAGTCTGAGGCCAGTATCGATAATTTAGAAAGACTTTGTCTCAAGATAAAAAGGGCTGGACATGTAGCTCTGCAATAGCAGAATACTTACCTAATATGTGCAAGATCTTTGGTTCAGTCTCCAGTACCGGAGGGGAGTAGGGGAAGCTCAGCAAAGGCATTGTGAAAGGGGTAGTATCTCAGCCACATCCGGAAAGATGTTTTTCTTTTCTGTGCATTTTAGCCATTACTTTATTTAATTCTTACTATAGTTCTCTGAGGAATAGAATTTTTGTCCTCTTTTCTAATATGAGTGAATCTGGCAACACTGACTTACACTTCCGCATGTCGGTGATTGGCAAGGCTGAAGTGTAGCTGCCTCCGGAGGCACTTGTATGCTCAAGCACAAGTACACACTCCCCCTTTACTGCCTTTTCTCTCATAGTTTTCCTCACTCACTCATGTGACCTGCCCAACTGGTATAACCATATGTATTTGCAACTTATAGCTAAAATGTAAGTTCTTGCAAGGTTTGACAGCAGACTATGTCAGAGAGTTGTATATTATTTTTCTTAGCAATTTCTTTAGCAACAGAATCATTGAATGATGGATGGCAAGCAAAATTATGATTAGGGGCATTCACACCTTTGAAGAATTATTCTTGTGTTTGGCTCTCTGAAGGGAATAATTTGATGAAGGAAAACCTGACTTAGGCCTTAGTTAGAACCATGTTCTGTCCCCAACTCTTGTGCGTGTATAAGCACACACATATATACACAGCAGGTAGGAGGCGGTAAGTTATTTCTTTGCTATTGTTATTTTTTAGTGGTAGGGAAGTGGGATGCTTAGGGTACTTGAGTCTCTTCTCAATCCATCGGAGGGAGCCTGCCCTCGCCCCTCCCCATCACAGGTACCCCACCTAGGCTTAGGTGCTCCTCATGCTTCCTCAGGGATGACTCGGGCTGCCCATCTTTCTCCTGAACACTCACTCTTTTCTGTCCTGCCTTGCCTTCATCTCAGATTTTAGCTATAGCCCAGGCTTTTTTGTCCTGTTCATAATTGTCATGATTAAAAAGAATCAGTATAAGCTACCCATCTAGCGGCTACTATTCTAAACCCTTTTTTCTTCTTCTGTTTTGCAATGGTTGTTGTTAGAAAGGCAGTCCTCATGTTATCAGCTTTTAACACCAGAACTGAGCCCTACTCAGGAGTGGCATCAGATGGGTACATGTACTCCTGGGTACATGTGCTCCAGGGCATCCAGGTCTCTGAGGTAGGCAGATAACAGTCACACCTTCTTATCCGTAAACGAACGTCTATGTGGAATAAACAGATAGTGCACAAATTTCATGAAGCCAACTTCCTAGTACCACCCAAAAAGACAAACATCATTACAAACATATATAATATGTATATATTATACATATATGTAATGATATTCATACCATTAAAATTTATTTGACCAGAATTTTCAAAGTGTCCTGAGATGAACATCCTGTCTGGGTAAGGTTAACTCTTAGTTGCTAGGAGCCTAGTGTCATGTGTTTCTAAATCCTTTTGTAGGGATCCATAGGTCTTACTGTGAAAGGTTCAACCCTGGGGAGTCACGGAGGCAGTCAGTCAGCCTGCTAACTCAACTCACACAAAAACATTCCTTTATTTATACTTTTGCAAAGTTTGCACCACAGGACACAAGGTTGCTTAGCGACTAATAGCTGGCCTGAAGGAGACGGGGTGTTTTTCTCAGCACTGAGGCAGCCTCTTGGCTTCAGGCAAGGAGGCCCAGTCCCACCTACACACACTTGATCCTTTTCCTGGCTTCCTGCAGCTCTCAACACCTTTCACAAGCATTTGCTCATTTGATCGTCACAATAGCCCTGTGAATTGAGTGCACTTGCTCTCCATGAGGAAGATACTAAAGCAGAGAGAAGTTTCATAACCTGCTCAGGGTCACACATACCCGTGCAGTGTGACTCCATACTCTGTCTCTGTAATGACAGAGTCTACCAGGGCTGGGACTAAGGTGGAGATACATGCTGTCAGTGCATTTGTCCCACTCTTAAGAAACTGCAAGCACCCCCGTAAATAGTCCCTAGGCACCACGCTTACCCCCGAGTCCTGCTCTCTACCCTCTCAACTTTGTCTTCCTGCTCACTTGTTTCTCCCCTCCCTTTCACACTTCTAGAAAAACTTCTTCCATTCACCATTTGCACTTGCTCGCCTTGTGTTCTCTTTCTCATGCAGTTGAAATCAGAGTCTAACTCTACTTCCCCAGAAACTGGCCTTCTACTTCTTCCTGGCCTGTTTTGGTCTTCACCTCACCAGCCTTTTCTGCTACTCTGGTCCTCTTCCCTGTAGGTTTCTCTTCCTTTTGGTTTACCTAACAGGCCCTGCCCACCCTCCACCCCTAGGCTGTCTTCTCTAGAATTCCTTGCAGAATCCCCCAGGGGCTGCTCCTCCTCCTTTGTCCATGTTTTAATGCTCATAATTTATTTATACTTCCAGGAGTTTAGTTGTTCCTGTTTATTTTGCCTTCCCTTTCTCTCTCTCTTTCTTTCTTCCTGTCTGTCTGTCTGTCTGTCTGTCTGTCTGTCTGTCTTTCTTTCCCTTTTCACCTGGGCTTTCCCCAGCTCACCCCTGGATTGCTAGTGCCCCCTACTTGCAGTTCCGGTTAGCTGTCTCTTCCTTCTCATGGTTTTTTTTTCCTTCAGGACTCTTTTTTTCACAAGCACAGCTTGGGTCATGGCTCTGCTAGTCCAGAAGTTGTTCCTGGCTCTCAGTCACCGACAGGATGAAGCCTGAGCTCCCAGCCTCATAGCAAATGCCTTAGAGCAGGTAACATCTTTCCTGCCCAGGCTACTTAGATGCCAGACACATCTTACCCCTCTTGGGTGCTGGTTTCTTTCTTGCTCACCACATGTTCTTAAAGCTGGTCCCTTTCGTTTGGAGTGTTTTCCTTCTGTATCAACAAACTCAATTCTTCCTTCAAATCCTGTTTATCCATCCAAACCTCATTATTGACACATCACTTTCTCTAAATGTGAGCCTCCCTTTCTCTGACATCTGTTAAAACTAAGAATACTTGTAGTGAGCACTTCCCATGTGCTGGGCACTGCCTTCCTAACTTGATCTTCACACCCGCCATTGAGGTAGAATTGTTACCCCCTATTTATAAGTGAGAAAAGGCTCAGGAAGGGTACAGTAACTTGCTCAGTCACAAACTCTATAAGGAAAGATAAACATAGACTCAAACCAGGTCTGAGCCTAAACATAACATGATAAGATTTGTCTGAGCTATAAAAACCAGGGCTTTGTCTTCCTCTCAATCTACATGGCCAGCCTTGCCCACCATCTGCACCCCCAGGAGATGTGCAGGGAATAGTGGCCCAAAGGCTACAAGCTGTGTTGGGTGAGTACTCTGTGACACTTTCTTGCTCTTCTGACTCCCCGCTGTTCTCGCTGACCCAGGGAGATGGCCTCAGGAGTCTACAGGCTGGACGATGGGAAGCCTTACCTGAGCAACTGCTTTCCAGCCAAAAATCTACTTCGGACGCCGGAAGAAGGTCAGGTGACTTGCAGCTTGGTTCCTTTTCTTCACACTAGCTCCTCCTTTCATTGCTTTTCATGTCCACGTCTTCCCCTCCCGTTCTATCACTGCTGTCGCCTCCTGCACTGCCCTGTCCTGTGCTCCCGACTCTGTCTTGCAGTGGCCTCAGTGAGCCTTCTGCAGTGCAGGTGTAAGTGAGCTCTCTACACACTGGCTTCTCATTGCTGACTCCTTTTGCTGCACCCTGTCATTTGCAGTCTAACCTACCTGTGTTCTGTGCTTCAGCCTCCTTCCCATTTCCTATGCCACAGTGGTATCTTTTAAAAAAATTTTTAAAATTTTATTTATTTAGTACAGGATCTCACTACGCAGCTCAGACTTGTACTGATTCTCCTATCTCAGCCTCCCCAGCTCTGGGATTACAGGCATGTGCCACCACACCTGGTTTCATGGCCAGTACTGTGTACCTAGGGTTCCAGGACTGGTAGGACACAGGTGCCAGGGATCAAACCTGCATCCTTGCACTTGCCTGGCAGGTGCTTAGACTGCCAAGCTCTCTACACAGCCCGGTGTGCTATCTTCTTTGCTTTGCCCCATATGTTCCAGTATTCATTTGTTAGCCAGACTTTCTGCATCCGTGAGCCATACCGCTTCCAGCAAGCCATATGACCCCTACCTCATTCTTCTGTGTATCTCTCTGCCTGTGTCTCCTACATGTTGAGAGTCATATTCTGCAGAGTTACTAAATAAAATGCTGTAAACCTGACTCTGCTAAGTAGTTTTTCAAATGTTTTTCAAATCTCTGGAGCAGAGACTCCTCCCAGAGCAGAGGCAATAGATATAACATTGTCTGGAACTCTGGGTTGGATGGTTGCTTTGGAAGGGTAGAACAAGAGAGAAGTACTTATTTACTTCAAATGTCATGACATATTTGTCACTCAGTATTTTAGTCCCCCTTTCCCTGAACAGGATATATTCCAAGACCCCTAGTGCATGCCTGAAACTATAAATGTTCCATATCCTATCTGTATTGAATTCCTCTGCCCATATATACTCATGATAAATTTTAATGCATACAGATTAACATATAGTTAGAATTATTTGATTTAAATAATAAAATAGAACAATTATAATAGAACACTATAAAATTATTTAAAGCTTATGAATTCTTTACTTCTGAAGTTTTCTATTCAGTATTTTCATACTATAGTTGATTGCCAGTAACTAAACCACAAAAGCAAAACCTTGGATAAGGTGAGACTGCTGTTCATAGAATATTGGAAGATGAGCCAGCCAGATAGCTCAGTGGATTAAAATGCTGCTTAGGCAGATGCATGGACCAGGATTTGATCTCTGGCATGCCATGGTGGCATGCGGTTGTAATCCCAGCTCTTGGGAGGCTGAAAACAGGCAGATCACTATGAGTCTGATCTGTGTAGTGAGACCCTGTACTAAATACATAAAAAAAAAAAGGAAAGAAAAAAAAAAATGACAACACAGAATACCGGAAGAACCTTTCCCTCCAGTCTCTTTTTTCCACCTCTACAGAATGATCTTAATTTTCACATGAGATGCTTCCCTAACCATGTACTTGTTTAAAATCCTGCAGTGGAGCTGTCAATAAGAACTCCTCTCTGTCTCTCTGTATCTCTGTCTCTGTCTCTGCCTCTGTCTGTCTCTCTGTCTCTCTCTCTTCAGCATATACTTACACAAAGAGATGCATAGATTCAGAAACCAGTACAGCTTTATGTATCAAAAAATGTTTGTATACAGTGCCTGCTTTGGCAAACTAAGGGACTAGGGTTTAATCCCTGGTCCCTCATGCTGCACCAGCCCCGTCCAGGATGCACTGAGCCAGAAAATAAGCTGGGCATGGTGGTGCATGCCTGTAATCCTGTGCTGGGGAGGCTGAAAACAGGAGGATCACTACGAGTCCAGGCTGTGTAGTAAGACCCTGTACCAAATGCACAAATGAAAAAGATTCCAAAAATGTTAGTATAATGTAAGTAGAAAGACACCTCAGCATTGTAGTTTCTTTGTTTGTTTTGTGGTACCGGGGATTGAACTCAAGCATTGTGGTTTCTAAATATCATTCTCCAGTGGAAGAAGCAAGGGCTCCTCAGATAAATAGATATTTGGACACTGGGGCATAGAAAAATACAAGTTTAGCCTGGAATATCTTGTGATACCAGAAAGTAGAGAAGGCCTAAAAACTGTAAGGGAGACAAGATGAAAGGACATAGGAACGAGACAGTGGAGCTCCTTATGGCCACAGCTGGGACCATCTGGACAATGAAATAAGTAATGGGGGCATAGAATTCTAAACTATAGGATAAATAAATATGAGTACATACTGATACAAATAAGTATTTGAATAATAAGTGGAGTGAAGGAACATCTCTTCCTCATATAGAAGTATAGAAAAAAGTAAAAACACTAAATATCATAATAAAAAGTTTTGGAGGTCAGAACCATCTGTAGATGTTAGTCTGGGTTCTTCAAAGAAATAGGAGTAGTAGGTAAGAGATAGATAGACAGACAGACAGATTTTCTTCAGGAATTGCCCTATCTGATTGATGAAACCCCTGGGGAAGAGTGGAGTTGATGCTATAGTCTGGAGACAAGTTTTCTTTTCTCCCTAGGAAACCATTTTTTTCCCCTAA
>PVKN010038823.1:0-10992 GCA_004027915.1 Capromys pilorides | reverse complement strand
GGCGCACACCCCCAGTCTTGATACTCAGATCTTGGCAGCACCATGGACAAGCTCATTATGATAGAATTAAGCCTATGTGAGAGTAAGGAAGGACTTACACGCTAGAGTGCATGGAGCGCTTACGAGGAAGCAGGATGGGCTCCAAGGATTGCTGGGGACTTGGTGAGTCCTCAGCGGCCCTGAGAGAGACTCAGGAGCCCCCCAAGTCCAGCCTTCTGTCACATCTGCCCTATGTACCAGCTGTGAGCCATGCAGAGTTAGACCCTGGGAGGCAAAGTGCTGGCTTTGCCCTCTGGGATTCATTCACTCATTCACTCACTAATTCATTCACTAACACATTCATTTGTCACTAATTCATTCATTCATTGATTCATTCACTCATTCATTCATTGATTCATTCATTCATTCATTGCTTGGCACACTTACTCCACAAGCTTTTGTCTGCACCACAAAAGGCGCTGTTTGTGAGTGGTAGCATTGGTAGTGGGCAAAACACAATCTCCATCTCACCAAGTTATGCCCTATTAGGGAGGACCAAGTGTGTAAATACAGCCCATTTCCTATCTCATGAAAATGTGGAACCTCGGTCACTGCTTTGGTGATTGGTCTCAGGAGAAGAGTGGTGCACAGAGGTCTTTCTGTTTCTTAGGCTTTAGGGCACGGGAGATGCAGTGAGGAATCTCGGGGGAAGGCCACTCCACCCCAAGGCACACGGGGTGCTGCCTGGAAGAGGCAGCATGCATCTGATGTGAACAGGGCCAGGCCAGGCACAGAAGGAGCAGTGGCACCTGTGTCAGGATGGCAGTCCTGCCTGCAGCACCTTTCAGGGCTGTCTCTGGTCTTATGTTTGAGTTGCCACTTGCCATCAGGTTAGGTCACAGTCGAGGCCCTGGTGCCCTCTTCCCCTTGGCCTGACCCACATGGCAGGCCCAGCCTGAGCTGAAGGAAGAGAACACTGTAGAGCAGACAGAGGCTGGGGATGTGGGGGGAGGTGGGCTACAGATGGCACAGCCACTCCACGCCCAGTGGTTTGTACATTCCCACATAGCATGGAGTCTCCCTGCCTTGAGAGTGGGATGGCCCGCATCTTACAGCCAGGGAAGCTGAGGCTCAGAGAAGCCAAGCAGGGTGCCCGTGGTCACAGAGCACAGAAGGGCAGGCGGCTGGGGCTCAGTGTAGATCCTGCAGACTCAGAGGGCAGAATCCCCCACAGCCTGGTGCTGCACAGTTGCCCAGCACAAGATGGATTATAGGAGAGAGGCCTTCACTCACCCCAGGGACCTTCCTTGAGGTCTTGACCCCTCACATCCCTGACAGCAACAACGACAGGGTGGTGTAAAGTCAAGAGCAGCACAGGGGCCAGGGAGACGGCTCAGCAGAATAAGCACTTGGCTGGCTGGCAAGTGCAAAGTCCTGAGTTCAGTCCTGGGTACCACAAAAAAAAAAAAGGCAACACAGGTGACCTTGTATGTGGGCTGACATTTTATAAAGGACACTCCTGGGTAGTTTCTAGTACAGAGACCCAGAGCAGGGACAAATTTGTTCCTCCTAGGGACGTTCAGTGAAATTCTTCAAAGACGCACAGGAGACACACCACCTCAGCCCTGCAACTCTAGGTTAGGATACCCAAGGGTGCCTGGGCAGAGTCCCTGGCACCACAGATAAGAGAGAGGGCTCCTTCGGATCTCTAAGGGACCTGCCCAAGGGCCTGCGAGATAGCTCAGCAGACTAAGCACCTGCTTTGGCAAGTGCAGGGACCAGGGTTCAATCCCTGGTCCCGCATGTGCCTGCCCTGTCCCCAGGGCTTGCTGAGCTTGCGACAGAGCAAGTTTAGGCATGGTGACGCACCATGGCTGTAATCCCAGCGCTGGGGAGGTTGAAAGCAGGAGGATCACTATGACTCTAAGCCATGTAGTGAGACCCTGTGCCAAATATGTAAATGGAAAAAAAAAAGAAAAAAAGAATGAACCCACCCAGGGTGGCCTGCCTGCCATCTGGGGCCACATCTTCCTGCCAGACTTCATGAAACGCATCTAGATAAGGGACCCAGCCTGGCCCAGGTCTCGACCCTGTCCCCAGCCTTGCTCTGCTCCCCTCTGCCTCCCTCGTCCACTGCTAAGTCTGGTGCAGGAGATGAAGAGCCAAGTAAGGGGACTTGGCTTTGTTCCTCCGCTTTGTTTCACTCTTCTCTGGGGTCCTCTCTCCTTCCTTTGGGCCTCCTCCCCACTCTCACCCCAAGCCTGGAGTCTGCACTCCCTTTCCCCACACCCCATAATTGCTGATGGAGTGGCTTTGAGGAGCTGTTAAGAGGCCCAGGAACTGAAGCAGTCACTTGATGGCCTGGCTGGGACGCCCCTGAAAGGCCTCCTTTGTTCTGGGCCTGTTCTTGGGAAGCTGACTTCAATTACCCAGAGCCCTGAGAGTTGAAAGCTGCAATAGGAGCCCCTGGTTCCCCCTCACTCTTTCTTCTCACCCTACCCCCCACCCTGAAAAGAAACAGATGTTCAGGGACACAGGCCTGAGGCAGACGCCTGCCTCCTCCTCCACCAGCCTCCTGTGAATCTGGGGGAGGGGGCAGGCCAGACGCTCCAGCCCGGCCCTGCCCTCCCCACGCCCTTCTGTGCCTTTCCACTTCTCATCAGGACTGCCTGCAGACCGACTGGTACCCAGGAAGCGTGCAGCACAGTGGCTGCTGGTTGTGGTGACTTGGATGAAAGGGCTTTAGGGTCCAGGCCTCTAGGAAGACCAGAGAAGCCCCGCTCTGCCCCAAACAACATACCCCACTCTTGGTACGGAAGGTTGGGAGCAGAGCTGGCCCTTCTCCCTCTTTCCAGCAAGCTGAGCCCCCAACTTCCCACCCCTCCTTAGCCCCCCCAGGATGCTTTCTGTCTCTCCCTGCAGGTCTGCTCCTGCCCGCAGAGCTGTTCTCCCCCAGTTCTACCCTAGCAACCATGACCTACTCTTTTACAGCACATTGAGGTTCTGAGAGTCGGGGTTGGGTCCAAACTCACTTCACTGGCAAAGGCCAGGGCGGATGGACCCTGCCACATCAGCTCTGTCACCCACAGACCTGCTCGCAGCCCATAGTGACGGGGGCTCCTCTGCAGGGCTGGGGGGGCGCAAACTCCCAGACCCTCCAGAGAAGATCCTTGCCCCTATTCAAGCAGGGGGGTGGGGGACATGGAGAAACCTCACCTATAAGGAAAACTGTGCTGTGCCCTCTTTCAGCCCTGGTGCTCTCAGACCCTCCAGCCCCTCACCCCTACCTCACTCAAACCCTCCGGCCCCTCACCCCTACCTCATGACCTCCTCCTCCTCCCCAGCCATCAGGATCAGGTGCCAGCTCAGCAGATGGAGTCCTCCCACCTGCAGGTCCCTTTTGTCCTCTCAGGTTGGCAGCTGGGTGGTAGGCAAAGAAAGGGGTTGCCTTGTGTTTCCTTGCCCCCTGGGGCTTGGGGCTTGTGGGGGGGGGCTGTCCATTGTCTTGGGCAGTGGGCTTTGCCATTCCAGGGGAGGTGGCTGCTGGGGCAGGGGCTGAAGGGACAAGGAGAAGCGGGGAGGGGCCAGGGAACATAAATGAGCAGATGGAGTGGAGAGTTTGTAAGGCCCTCCAGGGGAAGGGAAAGGAGCTCACTTTGGACTCCAGACAGAGATGTGGGCAATCAGAGCATTGATGAGCTCTGGAAAATCACCACACAGAGCTGAGTCGAGGCCTAGGCAGAGCACTGCCGGGAACACAGCACTTGCCCTTTTTGTGCTTGGGTTCTGGTACTTCTGGTACCCAAGCAGCATCGGTGGTCAGGCATCATCACACCTGAGCAGTGTCCGTCCTCAGGGAGCAAGACGGTTCCCACAGCATCAGTGCTCAACATCAGCAGCCGTAGCAGCTAGGGCACAGAGGTGCAGAGACTAACTACGGAAACGCAGGCCGGCAGTATGCATATCATTCCAATTAACATATAGCGTAGCTGTGTCTCTTGAGGGTCTGGAAGCTGCAGAGACTGTGAGACCCTGAGGGAAAAAAAAAACTTGTGCATTTCATTTTCCATGGCTTGAACCCTCGAGGTGGGGACAAGATCTCCGGGTCAGCTGCGCTACCTGCAAAGCAGGACACACACACCATCCCAGACTCATTTGGGTTGGGCTAACTGGGTTTCCTTGCTCACCCAAGGGTGTGCTGCTTAGTTGGATCTAAGTGACTAACTGCCCCAGGCAGGGGCATTTGTGGGCAGGGGTACAGAGGGCAAGAAACCAGAAGCCTGCACGAGGCCCTCCAAAGGGCATTTCATTTCACAGGGTGTGCTGTTTGCTAACCTCTGTGCCGTCTCTTCGAGAGCATTCCCATCTGCTGTCTTCTCAGTTCTCAAAACACTGCGGGGAGCTGGGGTGGGGGCAGGGTTGTGATATTTTTGGTTCCATCACTCAGATTTTACTTTGCAACCCAGTTTGGCTCTTGTCCCACACTGCTCTTCCTAGAGGCAGAGGAAGCACATGCCCAGGACCCTAGAACATCAAAAATATTTTAAGAATGATTTAATCTTTTGCATTTCTAAGAAAAAGATATGCTTCCAGGTTGTTGTCACCTGAAAGCTGAGAACTTTTATTGGTACTTTGATGCCTATTTTATTGTTGCACGTTGCTTTTCTTTTGGGTCACTCATAAGAAGGCACCTGCATTCTCCACTCACGGGGGATTCCAGAGGACCCTCCTGGCTCTGACCTTGTCCCCTGTTATCAGATGAGTCAGGCTGGACCCAGATTGAATACAAAAGACTAAGAGCCTCAGAAACATGGTGTTAAGTTGGAGGCCAGACATCGGTCACATATTACCTAATTCCGTTCATAGGAAATATCCAAACTAGGTAAATCTTTGGAGACAGAAAGTAATCTGTGGTTCTAGAGTGACAAGGGTAATGGGGAGAGAGCGCTTTGTGGGTTCAGGGTTTCATCTGGGGTGATGAAAATATTTTGAGCTAGATAGAAATAATGATTACACAATGCTGAGACCATGTTGGTTGCTATTGATTTGTGTATTTTAAAATGAATGATCCGGGCTGGCCAGATAGCTCAGCAGACTAAGCCCCTGCTTAGGCAGGCACGGGGACCAGGGTTCAATCCCTGGCATCACATGCCATCCAGGCCCTGCCCCTGGGCATGCTGAGTTGGTGACTGAGTCTGGGTGTGGTGGAGCACACCTGTAATCCCAGCTCTGGGGAGGCTGAAAACAGGAGGATCACTGCGAGTCCAATCTGCCTAGTGAGACCCTGTACAGAAAGGAAGGAAGGAAGGAAAAAGAAAGAAAGAAAGAAAGAAAGAAAGAAAGAAAGAAAAAGAAAGACTTTGTTGGGGCTGAGGAGATAGCTCCGTGGCACAAGTGCATGCCTGGCAAGTGCAAGATCATGAATTCGAACCCCAGTCCTGCAAAAAAAAAAAAAGAAAGAAAGAAAGAAAGACTTCATTATGTGAATTTCACCTCACTTGGAAAACAAGAAAACTTGGGTCTTACTATCCCAGTCAAGTACCTTCACCACCACCACCACCCCGCCCGGGCCAAGGTTTTACTTTCTGATTTTAGTTACCTGTGGTTAGTCATGCTCCAAGAATGTTCAGCGAAAATAAACAAGAGATGACAGTCACATAACTTTCATTACAGTATATTGTTATAGTTGTTCTGTTTTATTGTACTATTATTCTTTGTCTCTTACGGTCCCTAATTTGTCATATATGCAAATGTACAGGGGAGAAAGATGGTAGATGTAGACTTTGATATATATATATATTTTTTTTTTTAATTGGATACAGGGTATCGCTATGCAATTCAGACTCTTAGTGAGCCTCCTGTCTCAGCCTCCCCAGCATTGGGATTACATGCCCTCACCACCACACCCAGTTTCGGGGCTGGCATGGCATACAGTACTGGGGGTTGAACTCAGGTCCCTACACTTGCCAGGCAGGCACTTAGACCACTGAGCTATCTCCTCAGCCCTATACAGACTTTCGGACATCCACTAGGATCTTTTTTTCTTTTTTTTTTTTGCGGGACCGGGATTCAAACTCACCACCTTGCACTTGCCAAGCAGGCACTCGTGCCACGGAGCTATCTCCCCAGCCCCCATCCACTAGGATCTTGCAATGTATCCTCATGGATAAAGACTGATGAATCAACAGCTCTGAGCCAGTACTGTGGGAGACGCTTCCCACGCTGGCTGTGCTCTGGAAGAAGCAGAAAGTGGACAGTGAGAGCACCATGTCCACTCAGCAAGGAAGGGGCTGACGCGTCCCCCACTCTAAAGGGCAGGACAGAGTTTGGGACCAGCATGCTCTGCGTGTCCCAGTCCTGATCTTCCAGGCCTGTTTCCACCAACCCACTCACAAACCCCATCCTCTGTCCTCACAGGGAAGCGACAGTGAGTACGAGGTCGACCCGAATCCCCAGAAGGCCCACTCCTTTGTCAACCACTACATCAGTGACCCCACCTACTACAACTCCTGGCGGCGCCAGCAGAAAGGCATCTCGAGGGCCCAGGCCTACAGCTACACGGAGAGCGACCCCGGAGAGCCAGACCACACCAGCGTGGCCAACAGCAACAGCGCCCAGCAGGGGAGCCTCTTTCGGCCCAAGGCCAGCCGGACTCCAACGCCCCAAAACCCCCCTAACCCTCCAAGTCAGCAAAGCACCCTCTACCGTCCCCCCAGCAGCCTGGCCCCTGGCTCCCGGGCTCCAATAGCAGGATTTTCATCATTTGTTTGATGTCAGAAGAGGAAAGAAGAACGAAGAAAACAACACCAAACTCCTCCTTTATCGCTTCCTCACCGTCTGCCAGAAAACAAAAGCACCAAGAAACTAAGTCAACTCTTCACCTCCTGAGTTTATTTTTCGAAGATTACAGGGCTGGTAAAGCTGGCACTAGGAAGCAGGAAGAAAAAATGAAAAACACGAGAGGATGAGCGTGGTCAGCAAGGGGTCAGTGGGCTTTGAGACTGTGGGGTCCACGGTGGTGGCAGAGGACTCCATGGGTTGGGCTTTGGAGAGAAGGAAGAGAAGGGGCGGGTCTGGAGTGCCTGCAGCAGGGCTGGAGGAGCTTTCTGGACCTCTGGCCAACTGCGGGCTTCCCATGTGTGCTACACCCCAGGCAGGGTACTGGCCAACCCCTTGGGAAAAGAATGGGTGTCCCCAGAGGCAGAGGGTGCTATCTCTCTTGCCCTTTCTCCTGGCATGCGTCCCATGGTCTTGCCCAACTCCCTTCCCTGCCCCATCGCATCCACTGCTCACCTCCCTCGCTCAAGGTCACCAAGCAACTGGTTTATTTAAAAAAGGGAAAAACAAGTACAGGATGAGAAGGGGCTCAGCAGCTTCCTTGTTCCTGCACATTTTCAAAACTGCAACTCCGTGGAATAGGGCCAGAGGGCTGCAGAGTCCTCACAGGGCCACGCAGCCCAGCCCTGCGGGTCTTCGCGTGAGTTCTGTTCTGGAGCACAGGGGAGCAGTGACTTCTGGGGAGCGCACACATAGGGTGTGGCTTCAGCCTGCGGATGACCAGGGTGGATGCCTTGCAGGAGGTCAGGAATGGAAGGACGGAGCTTCGATTCTTCTCTATTCCGCTCCAGCTACTGCCTGCCCCACGCTTAAAGAGGGAAATGAGGATGCTAGAAGGAGGAGATTCAGCTAGAAGGGTCCAGGAGCTCAGCAGCAAGGGCCACTGTCGGGGCACACACCCTGCTCCCCTGGATAGGCACCTTCTAGCACTCTTGTGCCTGTGCACCTAGCCGCTTCAAGGAAATGGGCGTAGGAATCCCCTCCAGGAGAATTCCCACTTCCCCGATAGCACGTCACTTCCAGGCTGCTGTCCCTCTGCGTCTTCACCCAGGGCCACCTGAGCACAGCACACAGGAGCCCAGGACAGTGGCCTAGTCCCCAGTCCAGAGGCCAGGGCCGCCACAGTGTACCCTGTGCTCAGGACTGAGTTTACAGAGTCAAAGGACAACTCAACCCGCAGTGACATCTTCTAGGCTGAGCTGGGCTGGGAACAGAGGAGGGGCTGGTCAGTAGTAGCCCAGAGCAAACAACAGCCCCTGAGATGTGTGATCAGCCAGGCCAGGAGGGGGTGGACCCTATGGGACCTGGGGACAGGAAAAGCTCATCACAAGCAAACCTCGTATGTACACAATCTGCTCCAAGGAATGTGCTTTAAAAAGCTGCTCCTGGTGGCCTAATCTTCCCATCAGCCTGAGACTTCCAATGCAAGGGCTAGGGAGGAGCCTTTTGGTCAGATTCTCTGGGCTGTCTGAGACCCCTGGGGATTCTAGCCAGCCCTGTGAAACTGGCCCCGAGGCCCATGCAATGCCAGGGATGGGCTGATGGTTGCCTCTCTTAGCTGTCTCTCTTAGCTGGGACCTGTCTGATTGGGGACAGGGCCCCTTAGTGAGCAGTTTGCCCTGGAGGAGGCCAGCCCTGCTCAGAAGGATGAGAAGTGTCAGGAGAGGCCCAGGTGGGGAGAGGGTGGACAGAGCAAGGGAGGAGAAGGCCTGTTTCTTGCCTGCTGACCCCAAATTAGTTACTGTGCTAATGGTGGCCGGGAAGGGAATTCGAGGTCAGGGTCCTGGGCAGGACAGGGCAGGGCAGGGCAGAGCTCGATCAGGCTTGTGGGCTCTGCAGTGCACCTGCCCCCTGGGAAATGTGAAGGGGGAGAGTTGCCCCTGCTGCTGGACACAGACCCTGACTGCTCCCTAAAGTAGGACCAGTGGCTGCAGCTTCACTACTCTAGAGAGCCAGTGCTCAGGGCCTCTGTGGACCTGGCCATGCTTGCCGTGGGCCCACCCCACTGCAGCAGCTGGCGTCTCCATGACAGCACATCTGCAGCCTGGCTTGCGAGCTCCCTGCTACACTTCCTCTTTTTTTTCTTCTCTGTGGAGTGTTTAACCATTTAAGGAAGTTCCCGGGTTGCATTAGGAAATTATTTTAACCCTGCCCAGTAACAGAGTTCGGGGGAGGAAGCAGGGGTGAACAGAACCATTGTGTGGATGTGTGCACGTGTGGCACGAGAGGCCAGTTTTCCTTTGCCCTGATGAATCGCTTGGTGCACTACCACATCTCCTAGCCCCTCCCCATGGACTCATTCGCACTTGTGCTGACACCCACGTGCACAGAAGTGGTGGTGCCCATGCACACCTGTGCTCACGCGCACACACACATGTGCACAGAACATGTGTGTGTGTGTGTGTGTGTGTGTGTGTGTGTGTGTGTGTGTGTGTGTGTGAGCAAAGGGGCTCTTGCTGGTCATTCTTATGGCCAGAGCTGAATTTCCCCAATAGGACCCATGTAGCCTGGGTGACGTGCACTTGGGTTTACCGGGAATCTGTGACCGCAAGGTAAGGACAGTGCAAACCGCAGCTCCTAGAGGAGCCCAGGAAGTCAGGCTGGGCCCATGGCAAAAAGCCCTCCCCTTAGTCAGTGTCTCCACCACTGACCCAGCCACGTTGAGGAACCCAGGTGGGCCTTCAGCTGTGAAAGTCCAGGTTTCTTTTTTTTTAAAGAAGACATCTTTTTGCCCCTGTTTACATATCTTCTGGGGCAGGGGAGGCTCCCATACCTCCTCCCAGACACCTGGCATGTTAGAAAGTGAGGCAGGCACTGCCCACAGGTTCTAAGGAGCCTTCCTGGCCTTTGAATTTCCTGAGCCGTGATGCCTGGACCCCTGCCTGAGTGGCTGTCTCAGAGCAGGTTCACCCCCGGATGCACCGGCTCCTTGGGTGGTGCCTCACTCCGCCCTGAGGAAACCAGGCGGTGTACCCCGGGAGCCCATGCTCGGCAGGCACACCAGGCTGCCCTTCTCCCCTCCTGACTGTGCCTCCTGGCTTCCTGTGAGCTCTGCCCCCAGACTGCCAAGATAAACCAAATAGATGCTCTGGGCTCTGGAAGCACCTTCCTTCTAGGGCCCCAGGAAGTTTGCGGACCCAAGCTGCCGCCTCTTCTGTCCTTCACCCCAACCCTCCAACTGACACTACCTGGGTCAGAGGAGCCGAGGCCACAGTGGGGCTGCCCTGTCCAGCCTGCGCCATGCCTTGCAAGGCCTTCTGTCGCTGCCTACGCCTCCCGAGCAGCGCTCCTAAAGGTGCCAGAGCCTCACCACAGGCCCCTGTGGGCAGGGGCGTCCCTCACCCCTCAGAGAGCACAGTGAGCCTGCAGCAGGGGAGGGGCCCTTGGGCAGGAGGATGGAGGGAGAGCCCCTGGGCAGCTGCACCAGCTCCTGAGTGCCTCTGTGCAGTCCTGGCCGGGGACACCTGCCCTGATCACCACCCCGCCTGCGCACACAGGCGCACCCTGGGGACCACCACCTCCTCTCTCTGTTTCCGTGAATAACCAAAAGCGTTTAAACGTGTTACCTTTCCTCACCCATAGAGACTCCCCAGACAAAAACCGATATAAATCTTTATTTTTTTGATTTAAAAAATATAATGATGAGTGGTGGGGGAAGTATTCCTGATGGCAGGTGTCTATCTGTAAGAAAGTATATATCTATATGTCATATAGCTTGTTAGCAGGTTTATTTTTTAAATGAAAGGTTAAAAAAAAAATGAAGTTGACTTGAAATATATACCACAAGAAGTCCCATGTCCTGTCAAACTGTTAGTATTTTATAAATAAACTTTTGTTTTAGAATTCGGAAGCAACATTCATTCTCTTCTCCCCATGGAGGCGAAGGGGGACCCACTGTGGAGGTAGCTAGCTCAAGCTGTCCCTTCCCCGAACACCCCTCTTCAGCACTGTAACGCTTTGGCAGCGCCCAACCCCTAGGCCCTCTTGATCCCTAGGCGGCAGATGTCTGTGCCTTCAAAGGAAGCGTGTTATTTTGTTTATTATGCATTTTTAGAATAATAGCTTCTCGGATTATTATGCAAGTGACAATGACCAGTAATAACATCAGTAGCTAATATATGCATGACAGTCACTCTGTGCTTGGTGACTACTCCTGTCACTTGGCATTTTTAAAAA
>PVKN010038822.1:0-10990 GCA_004027915.1 Capromys pilorides | reverse complement strand
AATATTTAATTGCAGTTCAAGAAAATTAGTCTTGTAAAACAAGAATAAGCCCATTATATTTCAGTTCATGTTTTCTTATAAAAATAATTATCTTTCAAAGTAAAAATTTAGTGAAAAGAGTGACTCTTATATTTTCACCAGTTGCTTTAATGTCTATGTAGACCTTGAGGTCCTTAGTAGATTGTAGTTCAATTCATTTTTTAAAAAAACTTGAAAAAATTTATTTATTTATTTGGTACAGGGCTTTGCTATGCAGCTAAGACTCATAGTGATCCTCCTATCTCAGTCTCCCTAGCACTGGGATTACAGACATGTGCCACCATGCCCAGTTTTGGTAGCCAGTGGTTCTGGGGCTGGCATGGCATGGCATGCAATACTGGCAATCAAATACAAGTCCCTGTACTTGTCAGGCTGGTGCTTAGATGACCGAGCTATCTCCTCAGCCCCTGTAGCTCAATTCTTATTCACATCTCTGGTCAGAATGTTGTGCTCTGTTGTTTTGACTGGAGCAAATGAAGAAAATATGACTTTACACAGATATGTAGTTGGATAAGGTAGTATTTTATTAGGCTTTTCAGATATTTGTGGGGAGAATTTTCATTTTTGATATTAAACTCAAATTGAATAAATAATAGCCCCTTAAAGGTTAATTACAATGTGAAATTAGAAACCACATCAATGGACTTTTTGTTCTCTGTGACATTAAAATCCATTAGTCTCTTTCACACTTTGAATAGATCCTTTACTCATTCATGACTTTATAATATGCACTAGTCATTTGGAAAATAGGGGTTCACAGACTTATCAAAAAAAATCACATCAAAATCATTGCTGATCTTACCATAAATTGTGTACTGGGAAGCCAGTATTCTCTACATGGTGGGTACAGGTTTTACAAATCTTAATTTTTCCTTTAAACTTGATGTTAACATCAAATGCATCAAGTTGTCTTCCTCCAAGTGCTAGGCTCACTTCTTTTTCTGCAGGTCTGAGTAAGTTTAGTTTTTCTGTCAACAGTTCTTTACTGTGAAAGTGGTGCTTCATATGTAGCAGCAAGTTCTGCTCTTGAATAGCTGCACAAGAGTTTTTCTTCAAGGTGATCATTGTCCTTTGTACTCAGAAGTACAACAGAAGCACTTCATAGGAATTTCTCATTTGTCACATGGACTATATTAGATCCCCCCACCCCCATCTTTTAGGACATGTTCCAAGACCTCTAATGCATGCCTGAAATTGCAGATAGTACTGAACATTAGGTCTTTTCCTATGTGTATATAGGAAGTTTGATTTATGAATTAGATGTCAGGTACATTGGACAGGAGGGTCACTTATGTCTTGAATAAAACATTGCTGGATAGTATGAGATTAAATTGTGCTACTGAGAATAACAGTTGTTTATTTATGAGATTTTCCTCTTCATATTTATAGACTTTGACCATGGGTAACTGAAACCAAGAACAGGGTTGGGCAGGGGACTATATTGAGGAGATCTATCTTCAAGAGATGTGATGTGATAAAATTAATAATTTACCCAGCTTGAAATGGATATTTAAAATTTTTTTTTTAGTATTGATAAAAGTTGTATTTTCCTTGTGTACTTATTATCATTGAAAGGGCATGTGGCAATGATATTGACAGTAACTTCTAGGTCCATTTCTAGAACGTTGGTTTGGTTTTGTGCCCCAGCAATTTTCTAAATCAGTGCTGATGTTACTCTGGTGAGAAAGCTATTATGGTTTGTGTCTAGCTAAACTCCTAAGCCTCACGTGGGTTTTCAGGGGTGGCTGAATCTAGAGTGTGTGATGCTGCAATTAAGGCTATGTGGTCATCGTATTAGTCCACTTTTTAGTTTGGCATAATTCTGGGTAGGCTTAAGGGACCCCACCCTCTGTGAGTGCTACTGCTGCAAGAGTAAGAATGTAATATAAGGGACAGGAAGAGGTTATCCCTTGTTGCTTATCATTTGTTGTTTGCTGTTTGCTGCTTCACTGCTGCATACATCTGTATGTCCTGCTCTGCCATGGACTGTTTCTCCTCTGCAATACTATTCTATTGTGCCATCCTGCTTTGGAGCCAGCCTGTTATGCATTGAAACCTCTACAAACTGTGAGCTGAAATAAACCTTTCCTCCTTTTACCTATGGGTGTTGAGTATTATTTCAGCAAAAAGTAAAATAGGTGAGACAAAAGGCAATTAATATTTTAGTATTATTATGATAATCATTTTGTTCATAAGTAACCCTGAAAGAATCTTGGGACTTCTGCCGGGGATGTAGCTCAATGGCACAGCTCCTGCCTTGCAAGGGCAAGGTCATGAGTTCGATTTCTGGTACCAAAAAAAAAAAAATCTTGGAACTTCTCAGGGGATGTATGGAGTCAGTCTGAAACTGCCCAGCTAGCAAGACAAAGGTATTTGCTTCTGAGTCCTAGTACATCCTCTGTACCATGCTGTCTCATCTACTGTGAATAAACACACTTTGTTGTTTCTACTTTTGAACTGATTCCTTTGCATTTACTGCAATCCTTTTGTCTTCCCTTTCTTTTAGCAAGGAAATTTTAATAGTTCCATTGGTTCAGATGGGTACATGCTCTCGTCACTGACGTGTGGGATGGCTCCAGTAACTTCCATCACTGAAGGACTCCAGCAAGTAAGCTCTTCCTTGGCCAGCAATAAGCCAAGTAGACCAAAACTGCATTGCATTAAACCTCTGTGACAAGAGGCTAAGAATAGACTGAGTGACTTTAAGAATGTGAAAAAAAAAAAATTGTTGAGCTATTAACTTTTTGTTTTCTTTTATTAGCAGCAAGTAAACAGGAAGTAGATTAAAGATATAACTTGAGGAATGTAGACTGGGAAGTTTTCTGTGCTGGACCTTGTAGATAAGAGGTGTGTTCCAAAACTATACTGAATGGTTAAATTAAACATTTGAAAAATTATTGAATAAAAGACATGTTGCTATTAAATCCCCTTAAAATACTCTTCCGTTACTTCTAGCATATTTACCACACTTCTTACCCTTTTATGAAGCAGTTCCAGAAGTCCTCTTTCACGAATATCTTTTCATGACTGCATGTCCTGAATTGATTCAAAATATTTACAGAAATTTCTGTCCAAAAAATTGTGATGCGTCCTGTACTATTATTCATTAGATCTGGCACTGTACAACTCTGGCTCTTCCCCTAAGTCAAATAGCCAAGAAAGGTAGACATTTTGAATCAATTCAGGACATCAAGGTAGCAATGACAGTGTAGCTAAAGATACTCTGAAGACAACGCTTGCAGAACTGTTTCAGAAAGGAGCAACAATGGGGGGATGCGTGTGTTCAGAAAGAGAAGAAATATTTTCAGGGAGATTAACAGTAATGCATCTTTTACTATAATAATTTTTTAATTTCAAATTTTGCTTTATTTTTGTCAGTGAAATGTAATAAAATTAAAAAAATAAACATTTACTATATTTTTCAGTCATATCTCATAGATAAAGTGCCATCTCTGCTGTTGTGTTAATCTAGATTTTCACCTGAGAACTGTTGCTCTAAAATGTGGGAAAAATGGGGATCTCTGTGGACAGTAGTTTAGGGTGAGCTTGCCTACAATGAAGTTTAGACTATTGCCTGCAGTGAGATACCACACAAGTTGAGTTACCAGTAGTTAAGCCAAAGGAGACACAGTCAAGGATTAAACACAGTCCCTACCCTTAGGAATTTACAGTTTTGTCCAGAGCATACAAATTAGTGGACATTCATTGTTCACTAAAGAGCGTTCTGGTGCTGTTTATTCTGGAGGTGTTAGGCAGCCACTAACCTCAGGTGCGCTGCAGTCTATAGGAAGACTGAAGAGAGAGAGAGGTGTCAATATTGCAGGGCAGAATAATTAGAGTTGTAATTGTGAGATTGCTCTGGAAGGCAAAGCTAAGGGTTGGTTTATAACTTTTAGGGGACCATGTAAGACTAAGGCAATTTTTTTTAAAAATTCTTTTCGTACAGAGTCTCACTATGCAGCTCAGACTCATAGTGCTCCTCTGTCTTAGCCTCCCCAGTGCTGAGATTACAGGCATGCACCACCACACCTGGTTTCAATGTCAGCATGGCGCATGTGGTACTGAGGATCGAACCCAGGTCCCTGGCTTGCCAGGCAGGTAGTTAGACCACCGAGCTATCTCCCCAGCCCAAGGCAAATGATTTTATTGCTAGTTTCTTCATGGTCTTTCTTCAGTCCTTTTTCTTCTCATCCTAGATAATACCCACTGGTGTTGTCACTTCATTCCTGACAAGTAGACTCTGTTGAATGTAAGCTCTTTGGAGACAGGATGCCCATCTCTTGTGTGTCATTGTGCCCCAGCAGCAAGTATCTGCACTGAACAGAAATTCCAGAAAGCCTGAGTTGGGCCCATACATATACCTTCTCCTTGGGCAGTCTGATCCTCTTCTTATGGTTGCTGCTTCCATGAAAATATGCCACATCTGAAGTCCAGCCCCACCTACCTCCTGGCTCCAGGTGTATGTCAGCACCCTGTAGTCTTTTTCCCTGGAAAGTGACCACATGTCCAGTTCAGTAGAGCTCTGTATTTCCCCAACGTTCTGTGGTCTCCCTCACCTCCCAGCACCCTGGTTCCGTCTCCATGGTTGGCATACACATTTACTCAACTCAGCCAAAAACTGAGTTGTAGTCTCTGCCTCTCTCTTCAGGGCTCCCCCGCTGCCCAACCTTATCCTGTCCCTGTCAGTAGCCCCACCGCTGCATCTGGAGCTCAGGCCAGGGCTCTTGCAGTTTACCCTGTACCTGAGTTGTGTACTTCGGAGCCAGAGGTTGTTAATGAGCCTCCCAGGGGCCCAAAAAACATTGTTTGGGTTCACCTGGCATGAGTGTATGTGTTTAGCTTCACAATAAGATTTTTATATAAAATGTCTAGCGTTAAGACTTTCCCTGGCAAATCAGGTCTGGCTAAACAAGAGCTGCATTCTCAGCAGGCAGCAGTCAGTGCAGACAGGTGGCAGCTGCTCCTCCACAGCAGGCTCTGCCCACAACCCTTGGTCTGCAGCGCCCTGCACAGGCCCACCAGAAGCATTTGAGTGTGCCATCGCATTTTCCACCTGTGTTTCTAACCACAGCTCTACCCTGCATGAAGCCTTCAGTGGCTCCCCACTACCATCAATATGAAGCTTAAATCCCAGCACATGACACAAGCCCTCTGAGCTGTCTGCCCCCTAATCTTTCTAGCTCCTTCTCCTTTCTGTAGTCTCCATCTTTGTTCTTTAAGGGATTTGGTGTGTAGCCCTCAACCCCAGATTTCCTTTAGCCAACTTCTAATCTTCCTTCATGGCTTAACTGCAACTTTGCTGTTGCTGAAAACCCCTGTACTTACCCCATGGTAGTTCTTTATATGCTTGTATTGTAATTGGCTTTTTCTCAAGGCCCTTCTTCCCTTACTTTAAAAAAAAATTATCAGTTTTGTTTTTTAGACCAATTTTTAGGTTTATAGAAAACTTGGGTGGAAAGTACGGTCCTCTGCAACCCCCTCTGCACACATAGTTTCTTCTATTATTAACTTTGTTCCTTAGTGTCTCGCATCTGTTTCAGTTGTTGAACCAGTATCACCGTGTATCACCTAACTCCCACAGTTTATGCTAGGATTTACTCTTGGTATTATGCATTTCTGTGGGCTTTGACAAATGCTTAATACATATGTGTTATTACAAGGTTGTGCAAAATAATTTCAGTCTCCTAAAACTGCATCGATTGGCACCTTTTCATATTTCACTTGGGCATTGGCCCACCAGTGAACTTTTGTACTGTCTTCATAGTTTGGCCTTTGCTAGCTTCTCTGTTTTTTATATTTTTTGAATTTACCCTAGTCGAAACTAGTTTGCACAAGTTGCTCTGGAAAGCAGTGGACCCTTGGTAAGCATGGTGGATCACAACTTTAATCCCAACTACTCTAGAGGCTGAGGCAGGAAGATGGCAAATTTGAGATCAGCATTGTCAACTTAGCAAAACCCTGTTTCAAAATAAATTAAAAATATAAAATAAATAGCTCAGTGATAGAGCACTTGCCTAGCATGTATGAGGCCCAGGGTTCAATTTCTAGGAGTAAAGAAAAAAAAAAAAGAGAGAGAGAAAGATAAGCAGTGGATCCTTCTTCGGATTCCTCCTCTGTACCTTTCTCAAGGGCAGCTCCTCCCTCTTCTTGTCTCGGATCTTGTGTCCTTAGCTCTGCTCCCCAGATGGCATAGCTCCCTCAAGCCTTCTGTTTTCCTTGGTCAGGATATCAGATTATCGTCTTCAGTGTGAGAGATGAGGACTTGACTCTTCTTACCATCCTCCTTGTTTCATTATATTATTTACATTGTCATTTTGGTTAGATGTGTGTTCGAGAAGATCGTTTTTGTGATTAAACACTGTTCAGAGCTGTGTGTCCTGTGTATGACATATGTGATGATTACTTTTCCTGTCCCAAAACTCATTTTTGTTTTCCCTGAAATTATTTTTGGTCCTTTCTCATGTACTGTTTCTGTGTATTATTAGTTGAGGCTTGAGTTTTTCACTGACCATCTTCAGCTCCTCTTGATGTACACTGTTGAGAAACATTGGCTGTGGTGTCTGTTTCCTTCAGGAAGGAATTCCTCCTGGAGTCTGGGGCCTGCCAGTCACTGTCACTGCCCAGGCACGGTGCACAGCTGATGCCTGGCTTCTCCACCTCTGCCTGTCTTACTCTGGGCCCTTGTTCTTACACCTCATGACAGTGTCTTTCTTAATGGGTCCCCTTATTTTGTTTATCTCTTTTAGTAGCTTTCCAGGAATGGGGGGTTGGAATCTAGGAGACAAATTTTTTTGAGTTCCAGGGCATTTTAAATTTGTCTTCTTCCTCCTTGTAGTTTTACAGCTTTTCAAGGTCCCACTTGGAATAGCTTTAGTGAGAATCTCTAAAGGGAAGACCCAGAGTAATTGCTGCCTTGACCCTGAAACAGTAATTGCTCTTGACTTCATTGTCTTTCAATTAGCAAACAAACTCAAGTCTGAAAGTGCACACTTGTAGTCTCAGCTATGCAGGAGGTGCACAGGACCAGCCAGGGCAACAGGGCAGTTAGAGTTCAAAGGAGGGCAAGGGTGTGTCTCAACACCCACCACAGGGGCTCGTTCATTTTATTAACAGCACTTAATGTGTTCAGAATATAACATTTAAACCAAAGAAGTATTGTTTGTAGTTCTGCTATTTGAGATGCTACAGCTGAATTTCCCTAGCAATTACAGTCCTGTGCTATGAAGAATACCATTTTGTTCTTTTTATGGTTGGAATGTTATTAATCAGACAAATATTTTATCTCTCTGGCTGGCTCAGTGCTATACAGTGGTACAGAGCGGGCATATTTTATTCTCAGAACTTACTGACATTTACAAAGTTTTCATTATACGTATCCTTGGAGCAGATTACAAGATGTGTCCTAGAAACTATTTACCAGAGACATAAATACCTGAAATGAAGTGAACTATTGTATTGCACTGTTGGATGTTGGGTACACTAAAAGGTCTTCCTTTGTCTTGCAGGTAGTCACTATGGGCCTTTTCCGAACTATTGCTCTGTTTTACCTTGGAAGTTTTGATGGCATAATTCGTCGCTGCATGATGCAGAAAGAAAAATCTGAAATTGCAGACAAAACTGCTTAATTCTTACTCCTTGAGGGGGGGAAAAAAACCTGTTTCCAAATAATTCAAACAGCTTGCTGCTACATGGGACCCTATTTTTAGCTACAGATACTTGTCTCGTTTCTGAATATGTAAGATTGGACCAGTGCTGTTAATAAATCTGGCTGCAAGCAAAGAAGTAGAAGTCCAACTCTGGACAATATGATTAACACTATGCAAATGTGGAATCGGAGATATTTGAGGTGGAGCAGTGGTAGTGTGAGAATTGACAGTGTGTCAACAGGGTAAAGAATGTAATTCCAGAATGATAAGTAGAATTTTTTCTATTTTTTCTTTTTCCCCTTTACAGAGATAAAGTCCAGAGATATGTTTTATGGCACATAAGTCTTGAAGGCTTTTTGAAACTTTCCACAAAAGGCAGGTTATGTGTTTCTGGGCTTTGTGTTTCTTTTTACTTAGTGTATTTTACTCAGGATGAGCTGTACACATTGGCAGTAAGTCTGGGCACCTCTGTGACACCTGCACTGCTGCTGATGGAGCTTCTTTCTCTTTGATCCCACAAAGTTCCAAGGAGGACAGGAGAGAACGAGGCAGCAGAAGGGAGGCCATGGGTCTTTTCCAGCAGGGAAATGGTACTTTCTTGTTTTCTTCAGACTGATACTTAGTAAGACTTTTCAGTTTTCTGTCATGGAGAAAGGCAGCCTCCTTAGTGTTTTCTGAAGAGAAAATAAAATCTTAGATGCTTACAGAAGTTTACAGTTTCTTCAATAGCCATGATGAGCTGAAGTTCACCTGTTCCATGTTAATGTCTGTCCTGCCCTTCTCTCCCTTGTTCAACTTTGCTTATACTGCTGTACTATTTTTGTAAAAGAGGAAAAAAGACCAGCTAAAATTTTTGACTAGACTTTTTAAATTAATTCATGAATTCATTAAAACAAAGATAAATGAAAAGTGTGACATTCTTAACCTAGTAGCACATATGTAGCTTTTAGGAAACGCTATGATTGTATATTGAAAATTTTACTTGTTAAGAAAAGAAATGGGTAATTTTGAAGATACTGAAGCTAGATGATCACCGATTTTCCTTGACTCTCCCACTGACCCGAGAACATTATCTTCCCGCCACATGTTACAGAAGCCAGTTCATTCCTTTGTGAAGCCCTGGAAATCCTCCTGGCCCTCTGAATGCCCTATGTGGGCTATAGGACCTGTTCATTTCCTGAATTTCTGCATAAAGTGCCTGTTACCAGTCCGGGTCCTCCTGGTGGCATCCTGTTTGCCCACTGTACATGCTCCTCTGACACCTTGATGTCCATTCCCTCATCCCCAGGTATACAGTAGTGCATTCCAGTTCCCTTACATGGGGAGAGACTTGTACTTTTCAAGAAGAAATTATTTTTTATTGTAATAAAACCCTTAGAAATTATATCCAGGCCTTTTTTTCCTGAGTTTTTGAAATGTTTAACTTTAAAAAGTGACTTAATTTTTAAATAAGATGGCTCCATAGTATCTATCAAGATCTGTGAATGGCAAATTCAGACACTGATAAATACAGAATAAGTTATCATTTAATATATAAATTGCTTGGCATACCTTGATTCCAATTTGTAGAAGTTTGTTGATGCCAAACCAATTTGGTGAATCTTCCAGTCTTATAGCTAAAGTTTGTGGTCTGTGTGGAGTCACTTTATGCAGCTGCTAAAATGATATAATGTATTTTTCTAAATAATATT
Organism: Capromys pilorides; assembly: GCA_004027915.1. Lineage (NCBI taxonomy): Eukaryota > Metazoa > Chordata > Mammalia > Rodentia > Capromyidae > Capromys > Capromys pilorides. The sequence goes on along the minus strand of PVKN010038822.1, from coordinate 1,614 downwards.
CATATTTATATATTTCTCAGTTTTTATTCTTAGTGCTCCTTGATTACTGGTACCCTCTGCTCATCTATATTAAAATCTAGTCAAAGATGGTGTCAGATTTAGTGAGATTGACAAGCAATAGTTATTATAGTATACTTCTCAAATTATTGTTCTGCAGAGTATTTTGCTCAAGTAGTCTACTGTTTGTACGCCTTTCTCTAGTGGGAGATAATGTCTCTAATCCAACATAAGTCAGGCACAAGAGCAGACTTGGCAGAGGTCATAATGTGATGGGGTAAGCTTTGTCAGAGATGCTAAAGGTGCACACTGTCTTATCCCCAAAATTCTAAAACTGAGCTTGCTTATTTTTCTAAATTTAATGCTGTAATTCACTAGTGAAACTTGAACTGATGTGTGGTTATTTTTATTTGTGCCACTTCATACATCTGTTTGAAATATAGTTTGATTTTATAGTTATTGCCCTCCAGGGAGGACTTTTGTGATATCTATAATATGCCACCATACTACATTTTCAAATTCAGATTATGAATTTGGAAAAACAAATGGCCTAGAGGGTTTTTTTTTCCCAGTGTATTTGGTGCAGGGTCTTACTATGCAGCTCGAACTGGTGATCCTCCTGTTTCCAGGCTCTCCAGTACTGGGTGTGCACTACCATACCCAATTTCTGGCTGGCTCAGTATGCCTGGAGGCAGGGCTGATGCAGCATGTGGTGCCAGGGATCTAACACTGGTCCCCGCACTTGCCTAAGTAGGTGCTTAGTCCTTTGAGCTATCTTGCCAGCCACCCAGAGGGTTTTGAATGAGAAATTGCAGTGATTTGGACAGCATCCTACAATTTTCAGAGTCCATCTAAAACAAAAATATTACAAAGACAATTCAATTTTTTTTAAAATCTCTTGTCTTGATTTTTATACAACTTGTTTTTCTGTTGAGGGAAAGAAGAAAAAGAAGACAACTTTAATCCAACTGTTAGGGAAACTGCTAACCTTTTTTAATGATCACATTGATTTAGTACTTACTGTGGTTGAATCGTAACTTAAGTCTTTTTTTTTTAATTATCATCATTTGAACCTAGTGCCTTGTGCATGCTAAGCTTGAGCTCTACCACTGAACTTCACTGCCTCCCAGCCCTAGAAGTTTAATTACAATCCTGTCAGACTATTGACTGTATGTGACCACCAATGGTTTATTATATAAATTTTAGTTGCTTACTCTGATGGTTTGTTTTACCATTTTATTGTAATGTATTTTTATCATATTTGGTATATTTATAAATTAACATCATTCAGCCATATAAATTCCAAAATATATTTAAAGGCATTTCATAATTGTAAAACATAGAAAACAGTCCTTATTTCTGTTTTCAGAAACAAAAATCATGGACTAGGGGTATAGCTTAGTGGTACAGTGCTTGCCTGGCATGTGTGAGGCCCTGAGTCTGATCCTTAGCACTACAAAAAGAGAAATTATGAAAATTGTTCATTGTATACTTTTTAATTTTCACAGTTAAGACTATTTAAGACACTGTGACAGTAGTCTTTGTACATTAATATCTACATATGTTTAGTTTAAAATAGTTATCTGGACCTATGGAACCATGTGTTATTGATTGGAG